>SJYT01011712.1:187717-202692 GCA_006410635.1 Cephalophus harveyi
CCCATTTGGTACCACCTGTAAGTTTGGCAATATGCACCAAGGTTTCTTCATATTTATTTATATCTTTTGACAGAGCAATTCAGTTTCTAAAAGTATATCCTAAAGATAAGTTGTAAGAATTCTTTTTATATTCTCAGTTCTGTTCAGTCGCTCAGTTGTGTCCAACTCTTTGCAACACCATGAACCACAGCACGCCAGGCTTCCCTGTCCGTCACCAACTCCCAGAGTTTACCCAAACTCAGGTCCATCAAGTTGGTGATGCCATCCAGCCATCTCATCCTCTGTTGTCCCCTTCTCCTGCCCCCAATCCCTCCCAGCATCAGAGTCTTTTCCAATAAGTCAAAGGTGGCCAAAGTATTGGAGTTTCAGCTTCAGCATAAGCTTCCAATGAACACCCAGGACTGATCTCCTTTAGATGGACTGGTTGGATGTCTTTTCAGTCCAAGGGACTCTCAAGAGTCTCCTCCAGCACCACAGTTCAAAAGCATCAATTCTTTGGCGGTTAGCTTTCTTCACAGTCCAACTCTCACATCCATCCATGACCACTGGAAAAACCATAGCCTTGACTAAGACGGACCTTTGTTGGCAAAGTAATGTCTCTGCTTTTTAATATGCTCTCTAGGTTGGTCATAACTTTCCTTCCAAGGAAAAATTCTAGATAATAGTTAGTACTTTATCTTATATATTTGTTTACATTATTTCCTCTGAGTCGGTGGCTTGTAGTTATGATTTTTTTCTTTTTAAATGTTTGGTACTTTGTATTCTAAGGAATATTTATTTGCCTGTGCCAAAGTCATTGATATTTTTTTTTCCTACTTCTAAAGGTTTTATAGTTTTAGCTTTTACATGTAGGTGTATTGTCCATTTTGAGTAGTTTTTTATATTATGTGAGGTAAGGATCAGATTTATTTTTATCCCATATAAAGATATATGGGAGCAAACACCATTTGTTGACAAGACTGTCCCTCTCTATTATAAACTATCTTGTCACCTTTATGGAAATCAGTTGGCCATGTGTGGATCTGTGTGTGGAATCTCTGTCCCACTCATATATCTAGTTTTACTAGACATACCCATGTCACTATTGTAGTTTTTTAGAAAGTTTTAAAAGTAGGCAACGTAAGTCTTCTAAGTGTGTTCTTTTTTTCTCAAGAACTTTGGCTATTCTGTGTCACATCTTGCATTTCCAATTGTAGAACTGTCTTAGTTTTCATTAAAAACATGCCAGGATTTTAATTGGAATTGCACTGAATAAATAAATCAATTTGAGAAAGTAAGAATGTAAACGATACTGTTTTCCAATCCATGAACACTGTAGCTTTCCAGTCGTTTAGGTTGTCTTTTGGCTCCATACAGAAATTTAGTTTGATTGTATTTGTCAACTTTGATAACATGCACTACTTATGTAATAACTGACCTATTATTTGCTGGACTTCGACTACTCAGAGAATTCTGGCATTGCTGATTTCAGTGTCACAGGTTTGTGAGAAGGGAAGTGGTTAGGTAGACTTTTGAAAGAAACTTTTCCAAGAACAGAGGTAATTATTGTTACATCACTACAACAGTTTACTGTTTGGTGGCTAAATTGTGGGAAGCAAGAACAACTTAATGTTAACTCTTCTTCAAAGCAAATGGATTCCATTCTGTTTACCTCCCTAGAAATAGAAGGCCAAACATCCCAAGTGTTCAGGAAAGACTGTTACTGAGGATTCAAGATGTAGGAAGAAAAAAGGACAGGGCCAACCTTATCAATAGTTTCTAACCTTAAAGGCAAACGGAACCTTGCTTGCCTTGTCATCTTCCTGTTATTGCCAAGAGTGGCCAGGTAGGCAGAGGAGGAGTGGTAGTGTGTGGGCCTCTCCCGTCTATAGTAAGATGCTGGTCATGTAGGAGGTCGGAGAACAGGACAATGCAATCACACTACTAAACCACAAACATCTTGTACAGTTTCTCAGCAAAACAAGGCCATTTCCTACTTGATATTTTGAAGAGTTCATTTCTTCATGTTTGTTTTTTTGGGGTGGGGTGGGGTGGAGTACTGTGGGGAGTATAGTTATATATATTTATTTTGCACCACCTCTCTTGTGACAGTGTGTATGCTGATAGCAAGGTTTAAATGAGACATCAGTGATTGGTCAGGCCCTCTGAAGGCCATTTCTGCTGAGTAAGGATTTTTTTATATGAAAAACATCATGAATTCAGCAAAGCATCAGATCCATCAAGGAAAATTATATAGATAAGTGTGGGTAGAGGAGATTAATTTGAAGTCTTTCTGTTCTTGTATACAATTACTGATGGTAATATACAATTACTGATGGTAATTAGTATTACAGTGGATGCCAGAACATCTGACTAGTTGTTTTTCACTGATATGTTTTAAAGTCTACATTTGTCACTGCAAAATGTTATGTCAAGTTTATTTCCCTGCCTTTATCATTACCCTTTCCTCACACTTTAATTACAATTCAAAGGAAAGGATGAAGAAAAGAAAGCATATGTGTGGATATTGTTCAAAACAACATGTATACTTGACTGTTACAAAAACTTTTTTAACCGAAATATAATTCATTTACAATATTGTGTTAGTTTCAGGTGTACAGCAAAGTGACTTTTTTATTCGTATATATATTTATATTATATGTATTATTATATATATGCTATGCTAAGTCACTTCAGTCGTGTCCGACTCTGTGCGACCCCATAGACGGCAGCCCACCAGGCTCCCCCGTCCCTGGGATTCTCCAGGCAAGAACACCGGAGTGGGTTGCCATTTCCTTCTCCAATGCACGAAAGTGAAAAGTGAAAGTGAAGTCGCTCACTCGTGTCTAACCCTCAGTGACCCCATGGACTGCAGCCTTCCAGGCTCCTCCGTCTATGGGATTCTCCAGGCAAGAGTACTGGAGTGGGGTGCCATTGCCTTCGCCGATTATATAAATTATTATTATATATTTGTTATTATATATAATATATATTCCTTTGTGGCTTCCCTTGTGGCTCAGCTGGTAAAGAATCTGCCTGCAATGCAGGAGATCTGGGTTTGATGCCTGGGTTGGGAGAAGGGAAAGGCTACCCACTATATATTCTGGCCTGGAGAATTCCATGCACTGCATAGTCTGTGGGGTCACAAAGAGTTGGTTATGACTGAGCAACTTTCACTTACATATATATTTTAGATTATTTTCCCTAGTTATTACAAGGTATTGTAGTTCCCTGTGCTATACAGTAAATGTTTGTTATTCATTTATTTTATATATGAGGTGAAGAGGTGAAGTCACTCAGTCGTGTCCGACTCTTTGTGACCCCGTGGACTGTAACCTACTAGGCTTCTCCGCCCATGGGATTCTCCAGGCAAGAATACTGGAGTGGATTGCCATTTCCTTCTCCAGAGGATCTTCCCGACCCAGGGATCGAACCCGGGTCTCCCGCATCAGAGGCAGACGCTTTAACCTCTGAGCCACCAGGGAAGCTCCTAATTTATCCCTCCCACTCTTTTCCTTTTTGGTGACCATAAGTTGTTTCCTGTCTGAGGCTGTTTTATACATAGATGCATTTGTATTATTTTCTTAGGTTCTACATGTAAGTGATACAATATTTGTCTTTGTCTGACTCCCTTCACTTACTGTGGCATTCTCTAGGTCCCTCCATGTTGCTGCAAATGGCAGTATTTCTTTTCTTACGGCCAGTACTCCGTGTGTGTGTATACATACATGTTAAACCAGCCATCTGCTGATGGGCATTTGGGTTGTTTCCATGTCTTGGCTGTTACAAAGTGTGCTGCAGTGAACATTGGGTGCATGTAGCTTGCAAATTAGTTTTCCTTTTCCCTGGATGTGTGCCTTAGAGTGGCATTGCTGGATTATACGGTGGCTCTATTGTTAGTTTTTCAAGGAAACTACATACTGTTTTCTGTAGTGGTTGCGCCGAGTTGCATAACCACTGACAGTCCAGGAGGGTTCCTTTTTTTCCACATCCTCTTCAGCATTTATTATTTGTGGGCTTTTTGATAATGGTCATTCTGATCAATGTGAGATGGTACCTCATTGGAGTTTTGACTTGCATTTCTAATAATTAGCAGTGTGGAGCATCTTTTCATGTGCCTATTGGCCATCTATATGTCTTCTTTGGAGAAATGTCTTTTTAGGGTTTTCTAGTCATTTTTTAAATTTTGGGGTTTTTTCTTTTTTTTTTTTCTTTTGATACTGAGTTGTATGGACTGTTGTATATTTTGGAAATTAAACCCTTGTTGGTCACATCATTTGCAAATATTTTCTCCCAGTCCATGTCTTTTCATTTTGTTTATGGTTTCCTTTGCTATGTAAAAAACTTTTATGTTTGACTAGGTCCCATTTGTTTATTTTGGGATTTAGTTTTTTAGCTTGGGAGACTGATCTAAGAAAATACTACTGCTATTTACATCAGGGAATGTTTTGCCTATGTTCTCTTCTAAGAGTTTTATGGTGTTACGTTTTACATTTAGGTCTTTTAAATCATTTTGAGTTATTTTTAGATATCGTGTGAGGGCGTATTCTAATTTCATTGATATACATGAAGCTGTCCCACTTTTCCAGCACTGCTTGCTGAAGAGACTGTCTTTTCTCCATTGTATATTCTTGCCTCCTTTGAGGAAAATTAATTGATTATAGGTGTGTGGGTGTATTTCTGAGCCCACGATTTTAACCCAGTGCTGGCTCTTCTGAGGACAGCTAGACAGCTTTCCTAACAGTACAAAAATAGATGTCACTGTCTCTACAAACAGAGGCCAGAGAATTCTATCCAGTTCCAAGTCTAGCTTCAGGCTCTAGGATGACTAATTCTAGCAGCCCTTTCCTGAAGCAGTGATCCAGTGAATCCTCTTTGATGTTAACTTCCTCCTATGACACTGTAGTCACTGAGAGGAAGTGTGTGTGTGTAGCAGGGAGCAGGAGCTGAGCAAGAAAATGGGAGAGAGGATTCTTCGGTGTCTTAAGATCTACAAAGACCTTTTCTTTTTTGCTCAGCATGGTATCCGCAATACATAGCAGACCACCCATGTTGTTGGATGTGCTCCCAAGTATATTTTTAACAACCTTATTTGAGGGATTATTGTGAACTCTGTGCAACTTTCCAAGTTTTTACATAGGTGTACACCTGTGAGACCCTTACCACAATCAAGATGATAAACATATCTGCTGTCCGTCAAAGTTTCCTGAGGCCTCTTGGGAATCCTTCCGTCTAGCCTCTGCCCCACTTCACCTCACCTCCAGGCAACCACTGATTTGCTGACACTATTGATTAGCTTGCATTTTCTAGAAACTTAGATAAATACAACTATCCAGTACTCTTGCCTGGAAAATCCCATGGACAGAGGAGCATGGTAGGCTGCAGTCCACGGGGTCGCTAAGAGTCGGACATGACTGAGCGACTTCACTTTCACTTTTCACTTTCATGCATTGGAGAAGGAAATGGAAACCTACTCCAGTGTTCTTGCCTGGAGAATCCCAGGGACGGGGGAGCCTGGTGGGCTGCCGTCTGTGGGGTCGGACAGAGTCGGACACGACTGAAGCGACTTAGCAGCAGCATGCTGTATATAAGTTTGTCTGGCTTTCTTCACTCAAGGTATTAGAGATTCATGTTGTTGTTCAGTTGCTCAGTTGTGTCCAACTCTTTGCAACCCCATGGACTGCAGCACACCAGGCTTCCCTGTCCTTTACTAATCTCCTGGAGCTTGCTCAAACTCCTGTCCATTGAGTTGGTGATGCCATCCAACTATCTCATCTTTTGTTGGCCCCTTCTCCTCCTGCCCTCAATCTTTCCCAGCATCAGGGTGTTTTCCACAGAGTTGGTTCTGTGCATCAGGTGGCCAAAGTATCGGAGCTTCAGCTTCAGCATCAGTCCTTCCAATGAATATTCAGGACTGATTTCCTTTAGAATTGACAGGTTTGATCTCCGCACATGACTACTGGAAAAACCATAGCTTGGATTATACGGACCTTTGTCAGCAAAGTGATGTCTGTTTTTCAATACACTGTCTAGGTTTGTCACAGCTTTTCTTCCAAGGAGTAAATGTCTTTTAATTTCATGGCTGCAGTCACCATCTGCGGTGATTTTGGAAGCCCAAGAAAATATAATTTGTCACTGTTTCATTTTTTTCGCCATCTATTTGCCCATGAAGTGATAGGACTAGATGCCGTAATCTGTAAGTTTTTTGAATGCTGAGTTTAAAGCTAGCCTTTTCACTCTCCTCTTTCACTTTCATCAGAAGGCTCTTTAGTTCCTCTTCCCTTTCTGCCATTAAGGTGGTGCCATCTGCATATCTGAGGTTATTGATACTGAGATTCGTGTAGCATGTATCAATAGTTCATACCTTTGAATTGCTGAATAATACACCGTATGGACAAACTGAGACCACTAGGTGGTGTTTGGGGGTGCTTCGAGGAGCTCTGGTTCTCCAGTGGAGTTTCCTTGTCTGTGCCTGGTCAAGCTGCGACTGTCATGGCGCAGTGGAAATGCGCAAAAAGGCAGTAACGTGCTAAAAATGGTAAATCATATCAGGTTCCAGTATAATGTAGCCTTTTCCTTATAGTTTTGGTGTGCACAGAGGAGTTATCCTAAGCGCTTACTGAGCTCACTGGGCAGGGACATGGGTCTCATGCTACGATTGTTTTATTGTTTGGGAGCACATCCCCTGCTTCTGTTGCATGGTTTTGTAGCTGAGCAAACAGGCTTTCTTGAGTGATCTGGAATTCAATGACTCAATAGCCAAAAGGGTTGAATTAGGTAGTTGGTGTTTCCAAAATGACTTAATTTATGAAACGATAATTATAGCGCCTTGACTACATCACTAAGTGTTGAACTTGTTGACTTACAATGTGAAGTGAGTTGGTCACAAGCTGTTCATTCTGTCTAGGTGGAAAATACTGTTTTGGCACATGGGGCTACAGCCAGGAGTCCTAATTCTTGATTTCTTCCCACCCTTTCAGATGTTTTAGGTTTAGAGGTCTTCTGTTGGTCTTCCTTCTCCCTTTTTCAGTTGCTCCAACACAGGCACCTGTTACCAGTACTCATAGTGGGCCCCTCGCCAAGCTGGGGAGTTGTAGGCTACCTGACCCCATCTCCCCAGGGATATCTTGGCAGGATGTGCCAGGGATTCTCTGAAAATGAATCTGGTAGTAGAAATAGAGGAACTGTAGTCTCACCCTGACAAATATGTTCACAGATGTCATTTAACTACGATTACTGTTTGCATGTCTCAGGAAAAGCCATTCTCCCCACTGCTGGTGGAAGTACATAAAGATTCAGACATTCTGGAAGGGACTTCAGTAGTGTCATACAAAATAAGTGTGCACCTAAACACATCTTTATCTGTTACCTGCTTTATAGGCTTTCATTCCAAGTATGTTCACTACAGCATTACTTATTAATTGCAAAGCCATGAAAATGAATTAAATGTCCACAAATTGTATCTTAGAATCCTACAAAGAATTTTAAAATATGATGATAACTGATAGTGCCATGGAAAGAAATTCATGTTGCTAAAGGAACAACAAAAATGAGCATAGGACATAGACATAGCAGAGTCTGTGTGAGGGGTTAGCTCCTGGGAGAGAAGCAGAATTAGAAAGAGTGAAATAAAGAGATTTTTTGTTTGTTTGTTTCACTATAGAAACATTTTTACCAAAAGGAATAAATTACTATATTGTGTGTATGTTTATAAAAATAGTAAGATACGTAACCCAGTGGCTTCTTGTATAGAAGCCATCAAGTAGTTAAGCGGTGTAACTGAAAAAAGTAGGCCTGACAGAAACTTAATGTAGTATCTGTGCACAGACAACTCTTTTTATTTTACTATATCTGGGTTTAGTTCAGTTCAGTCGCTCAGTCATATCTGACTCTTTGCGACCCCATGAATCGCAGCACGCCAGGCTTCCCTGTCCATCACCAACTCCCGGAGTTCACTCAAACTCATGTCCGTCGAGTCAGTGATAACATCCAGCCATCTCATCCTCAGTCGTCCCCTTCTCCTCCAGCCCCCAATCCCTCCCAGCATCAGGGTCTTTTCCAATGAGTCAACTCTTCGCATGAGGTGGCCAAAGTATTGGAGTTTCAGCTTTAGCGTTAGTCCTTCCAATGAACACCCGGGACCGATCTCCTTTAGATGGACTGGTTGGATCTCCTTGCAGTCCAAGGGACTCTCAAGAGTCTTCTCCAATGACAAAGTTCAAAAGTATCAATTCTTCAGCGCTCAGCTTTCTTCACAGTCGAACTCTCACATCCATACATGATCACTGGAAAAACCATAGCCTTGACTAGACGGACCTTTGTTGGCAAAGTATTGTCTCTGCTTTTTAATATGCTATCTAGGTTGGTCATAACTTTCCTTCCAAGGAGTAAGCGTCTTTTAATTTCATGGCTGCAGTCACCATCTGCAATGATTTTGGAGCCCAAAAAAATAAAGTCTTGACACTGTTTCCACTGTTTTCCACATTTGCCATGAAGTGATGGGACCAGATGTTATGATCTTTGTTTTCTGAATGTTGAGCTTGAAGCCAACATTTTTCGCTCTCCTCTTTCACTTTCATCAAGAGGCTTTTTAGCTCTTCACTTTCTGCCATAATGGTGGTGTCATCTGCATATCTGAGGTTATTGATATTTCTCCCGGCAATCTTGATTCCAGCTTGTGTTTCTTCCAGTCCAGCGTTTCTCATGATGTAGTCTGCATATAAGTTAAATAAGCAGGGTGACAATATACAGCCTTGACGTACTCCTTTTCTCATTTGGAACCAGTCTGTTGTTCCATGTCCAGTTCTAACTGTTGCTTCCTGACCTGCATACAGATTTCTCAAGAGGCAGGTTAGGTGGTCTGGTATTCCCATCTCTTTCAGAATTTTCCACAGTTTATTGTGATCCACACAGTCAAAGGCTTTGGCATAGTCGATAAAGCAGAAGTAGATGTTTTTCTGGAACTCTCTTGCTTTTTCCATGATCCAGCGGATGTTGGCAATTTGATCTCTGGTTCCTCTGCCTTTTCTAAAGCCAGCTTGAACATCAGGGAGTTCACGGTTCACGTATTGCTGAAGCCTGGCTTGGAGGATTTTGAGCATTACTTTACTAGCATGTGAGATGAGTGCAATTGTGCGGTAATTGGAGCATTCTTTTGCATTGCCTTTCTTTGGAATTGGAATGAAAACTGACCTTTTCCAGTCCTGTGGCCACTGCTGAGTTTTCCAAATTTGCTGGCAGATTGAGTGCAGCACTTTCACAGCATCATCTTTCAGGATTTGAAACAGCTCAACTGGAATTCCATCACCTCCACTAGCTTTGTTCGTAGTGATGCTTTCTAAGGCCCACTTGACTTCACATTCCAAGATGTCTGGCTCTAGATTAGTGATCACATCATCATGATTATCTGGGTCGTGAAGATCTTTTTTGTACAGTTCTTCTGTGTATTCTTGCCACCTCTTCTTAATATCTTCTGCTTCTGTTAGGTCCATACCATTTCTGTCCTTTATCGAGCCCATCCTTGCATGAAATGTTCCCTTGGTATCTCTAATTTTCTTGAAGAGATCTCTAGTCTTTCCCATTCTGTTGTTTTCCTCTATTTCTTTGCATTGATCACTGAAGAAGGCTTTCTTATCTCTTCTTGCTATTCTTTGGAACTCTGCATTCAGGTGCTTATATCTTTCCTTTTCTCCTTTGCTTTTCGCCTCTCTTCTTTTCACAGCTATTTGTAAGGCCTCCCCAGACAGCCATTTTGCTTTTTTGCATTTCTTTTCCATGGGGATGGTCTTGATCCCTGTCTCCCGTACAATGTCACGAACCTCATTCCATAGTTCATCAGGCACTCTATCTATCAGATCTAGGCCCTTAAATCTATTCCTCACTTCCACTGTATAATCATAAGGGATTTGATTTAGGTCATACCTGAATGGTCTAGTGGTTTTCCCTACTTTCTTCAATTTAAGTCTGAATTTGGCAATAAGGAGTTCATGATCTGAGCCACAGTCAGCTCCTGGTCTTGTTTTTGCTGACTGTATAGAGCTTCTTCATCTTTGGCTGCAAAGAATATAATCAATCTGATTTTGGTGTTGACCATCTGGTGATGTCCATGTGTAGAGTCTTCTCTTGTAGTGGTGGAAGAGGGTGATTTCTGTGACCAGTGCGTTCTCTTGGCAAAACTCTTATTAGCCTTTGCCCTGCTTCATTCCGCATTCCAAGGCCAAATTTGCCTGTTACTCCAGGTGTTTCTTGACTTCCTACTTTTGCATTCCAGTCCCCTATAATAAAAAGGACATCTTTTTTGGGTGTTAGTTCTAAAAGGTCTTGTAGGTCTTCAGAGAACCGTTCAGCTTCTTCAGTGTTACTGGTTGGGACATAGGCTTGAATTACCATGATATTGAATGGTTTGCCTTGGAAATGAAGAGAGATCATTCTGTTGTTTTTGAGATTGCATCCAAGTACTGCATTTCGGACTCTCTTATTGACCATGATGGCTACTCTATTTCTTCTAAGGGGTTCCTGCCCACAGTAGTAGATATAATGGTCATCTGAGTTAAATTCACCCTTTCCAGTCCATTTTAGTTCGCTGATTCCTAGAATGTCGACGTTCACTCTCGCCATCTCCTGTTTGACCACTTCTAATTTGCCTGGGTCAGGTTCCTATGCAATATTGCTCTTTACAGCATCAGACCTTGCTTCTATCACCAGTCACATCCACAACTGGGTATTGTTTTTGCTTTGGCTCCATCCCTTCATTCTTTCTGGAGTTATTTCTCCATTGATCTCCAGTAGCATATTGAGCACCTACTGACGCGGGGAGTTCCTCTTTTAGTATCCTATCATTTTGCCTTTTCATACTGTTCATGGGGTTCTCAAAGCAGGAATACTGAAGTGGTTTGCCATTCCCTTCTCCAGTGGACCAAATTCTGTCTTATGTTATTAATAATGTTAAGGTTATATCTGGGTTACATAACCTTATTAATAAAATTTTCAAATTACTATTAAATCTTGTGGCCATATCTAAAACAGAACTTGAAAAGAGAAAACATTCTCTCTAAATAAATTTGTTGTTAATGTCATGATAAAAAATTGCACCTAGTTTTTTAAGCTGAACTCTTAAAAATATTAACTCTGTAAAATCTTTTGTTCACAGTGCTACAAATTTTAAATGTGTTTTAATTTTAAGAGGGAAAAAGTAACTATAAATCAATGGAACTGTCAAAAATAAAATTATAAAAAATAGTTTAGTAAAACGTACACTTCTGTTTTCTGACTACCTTAGCAAAGCTGCAGTTGGGTTTGTTTGTTTTTTTTTTTAATTGTATTTCATGGTATTTTACACAGAATAATACAACAAAGGATAATTGCTTTGGTTAAAATTCTTATAAATGACCTGAAAATTTATTAGCTCTTCTGTTTTTACTGGCAAATTTTTCACTGAGTAGCTGAGTTAAAAAAAAAATTAAAAGCACTTCTATTCAACCCTTGAAATCTAGGATCTAGCTGTACAGTCTATCAATTCTGTGATTTAAAAAAGAAAATAAAATAGCTATAATCTTTTCTAAATAACCACCTACGATTAAAAAAATCCTGGTATATTGAGAGCTTTAAGGAGATGGTGGAAAAATATATTCCATATGAGATTGCTTTGGCCATAGCAGATTTTCTATATGGAAATTATTTGAAAAATAGAAATTTTTACTGGTTTCCAAGACAACAGTCTTGTTCAGTACTTATTGATTTGTTATAGATTCCCTTATTCTTTTGGTTATAAAACAGCCAAACCTCATTCCTTGGTCTGTGGTTGCCCTAAAAATTTGGCAAATATCAAAGATCTTCCATTGGGCCTTGATTTCTTCCTATTTTAAATATAGGGAAAGTAAGTGGCAGAGCGAAGACTAGAACCCGAGTCTTATAAAGCCCAAGGGCACCCCTTCCCCTACATGACATAATCACTCACTGGAAATGAGCATTATTGCCAACTCTCATTGGCAGTAGTTTCAATATTGAAACTATTACATATATAATAAGAACTCAGTATCCTTAAAGGCAAACAGCAGTGAAAATTTTACTCATTCCATGTAGCAACTGTAAATTAACAGGAAAAAATACATAATCTATTTTCTGTAGTTCAGACAATAAACTTAATTCTGTACTGATAATGTCAGGGTGAGCCAGTGATAGTTACACAATGAAATACTTATTCTCAGTAATTGAAATGAAAAGTCTTACTTATTCCATTTGGTGATATGGTCCGTTGTCGCTTGAGTACATGAAAAACAGAAACTGTTACTGGCATCAAGGTCATTGATCCTGCAAGTAATGAGGTTGCACTTAACCCACAAACACCTGGGCATACATGGTCTTGGACTTGTCTTGTTAGAATTCCTATCTCTTATCATTATACTTTGAAATAATGCTGTCAACCCCATTTCATATCTGTATGTGGGAGCTGAAATTATTTAGCCCAGTGGGCTACTGTAGGGCGTAACTTGAATTAACTATGTTTTCCTGAGATTGATTATAGTGTTGATATTGAACTTAGGAGTTACATGTTTTCAAAACATATTTACTGCCTGTATGTAAGATACACATGTTATCCAGTTATCTGTGTATAACTATTTGCAACTGACAGGCTGTTTGGCGGCATCTGAGCTACTGCCATAATTGCTTTTAACAGTGCACATTAATTTGCTTCTTGCAAATTGAGTGTCATCATTATTTTGAACTATTTATTAAGAAAATGTTTGATTATATTCATCTACTTACATCTGTGAATAAAGAAAACTACAACAGTTCTGACATCTCCAACAGCACTTGGATATCAACTGCTCCCTAACTGCCTGCTAACGTGAGATGCAGTTTAAGTCTGGATTCATAAAGCTAGCAGAAACCTTGGGGGGAAACTGGGTTTAAACCCTCCCCTGACAAAGGCAGGTCAGAGCCGGCAGAAAGGCATGGTGGCTTGCCCCAGGGCACAACACTGGGTGAGCCAGAGCCAGAGCCAGGCCTCCAGGTTTCCATCCAGAGCTCTCTGATGCTGCTTTCCCCTTTTCTCAGGTCGTGGCCCACAGAGAAAATGACATTGTCTTAAGACACGCTGAGGTAAACTGCAGGGGACATGGGACTTCATGAAAAATTCATGACAGTTTCTATTAAAAAAATTATGAAATGTGTAAATTACAGAGGATCTTTAAAACTCAAATCCTGTTTTTAACATACAACCTCTTGTAATTCTTGCTTCATCACTGCAGTTTGGTGGAAGCACCTCCTGTGTCAGGGGAAGCTGCCTTTGGACACCCACACACTAGGTTGATAGCCACTGAATTACAATGAGTCATGTAAGACTGTGATCACTTAGTCATAAGTTCAGTAACCCACTTACATAAGCCTATAATGTTAACTCAAATATACTCAGCTTGGATTTCTCCATAGCTGCCACCCAGTGTACATGACTGCTGACTGATACTTCTTCCAGTGACTATTGAATGTCATGAAGACAGCTGACATTATACAGAAATGAAGTGGCTACAGTCTTGCCCAGCTGGCATACATTTCAAAATTGATTATGAAAATATGAAAGGTTAACAAGTTCTATTAGCACTTATAAATAGATTTCTGTAAAACACTTTTAGTAATTTACATTTAAAAATATACATACTGAGCACAAGGACAAACTAAAAAAATGTATTCAATGATACTTACGAAGAGTTAAGTAACGGTTCATCTATTTTCCATTTGTCTTTGACCTCCTATTTACTGTTGATCCACAGAACCTGGGACTGTTTTTGAAATTTAATAACTTTATGGGGTTAGCTGGAGGCTAATTATGAGAAAGGAAACACCTCAATTCTGAGTATAAATGCCTGCCTTGCATACTGGTTATTTCAAGAACCCCAAAAGGTACTACTTGTGCATGCTAACTAAGTCTCTTCGGTTGTGTCTGATTCTTTGTGACCCTATGGACCATAACCTGCCAGGCTCCTCTGTCCATGGGATTCTCCAGGCAGGAATACAGGAATGGGTTGCCATGCCCTCCTTCAGGGGGCCTCCCCGACCCAGTGATTGAACCCGCATCTCAATGTCTCCTGCATTGGCAGGTGGGTTCTTTACTACTAGTGCCACGTTCTATTCAGAATCCAGGTGATGTTCATGAAGAGAAACGTACAGCTTAATGCCTGTCTCATGCCCATCCCATCAAAGTTAGTGAAATACACAGCAGAGACAATGGTGTGTTGACTTTAATAGTAGAGCCAGGAGGAAAAGACAAAAACATCCAACAAATACGTAGATAAAAGTGAAAAACTGAGTAATAGGGGCTATTTAACTTACTCACATAGAGTAAGTGCTATGTGAGGTTCAGTGCTCACAGAGAATCTTGGCTTTATTCCATGGAGGGTCCACCACAGTTTTAGTTGCCTATCCCCGCCCCCAAATATCATACCAAAATGAATCACAGTGAACTCTGGATGACTGTTGTACTTCACTGAAAGAAGTTATCTGTTACTTAGCAATCACCTACATTATGGCAAAAACAGCCTGTGAACTAGAAACATACTCAGCAGGACAAGCTCACGCCTCAAAGAGAAACTGCCCTGAGTCTCTGGAAGGAGGTCGGACGCCACTCCACTCAGCCCCACGTGAGCTCCCGTCCCGACGTCATAGAGGGCGCGTCCTGTAGGCCAGGTGTGTGCTCACCACCCTATGCAGGGGTCTGGGCAGTCCCGCAGGTACGTCTCAAATTGACCCTTGGTAACATCTATCAAGGCTGTGTATACCGTCAGCTGAAAGAAAAGTCAACTTTTACTTTAAGGATGTTTTCAGTTCTAAGATGACCCTACTTGTATTAGCATTTTTTATGGAACTGCTTATGAAGTTTCTTAACATTAAATTTGTTGTTGCCCAATGCTGAGTTGTGTCCGAAATGTTTGCGACCCCATGGACTGCAGCACGCCAGGCTTCCCATAGTGGAGTGTGTGTGTGTGTGTGTGTGTGTGTGT
>SJYT01011712.1:203966-233824 GCA_006410635.1 Cephalophus harveyi
GTGTGTGTGTGTGTGTGTGTGTGTGTGTAAAGACACAAAACAAAAGGTCCACATAAGCACGCCAGGCTTCCCATAGTGGACTGTGTGTGTGTGTGTGTGTGTGTAAAGACACAAAACAAAAGGTCCACATAAGCACGCCAGGCTTCCCATAGTGGAGTGTGTGTGTGTGTGTGTGTGTGTGTAAAGACACAAAACAAAAGGTCCACATAAGCACGCCAGGCTTCCCATAGTGGAGTGTGTGTGTGTGTGTGTGTAAAGACACAAAACAAAAGGTCCACATAATAACTCAATGAAAACAACTGACTTCAATAGACCCATTGTCATAAACAGGTGTGGCAGAGAATGTTCGGTTCTTTACAAGGTCTTAATTCTGTGCCGCATACTGCTTCACAAACAATGCTTTAAGGTTCACTTAACACTCCTCAATGCATACTTTGCAAAGAGCAGTGGTGTACTATGGAGAATAAAGAGCATAGCTTTGGCTTTCCTTATCCTGGAAGCATTTCTCAAGCAGTGAGGGAACTATGCAGACACATAGGTTAGAAGGTACACACCCAACTCACACAAGAATCTGTAAGTAACCCAACTGTGAACTCAAGCAAAGATGGTGTGGGCAAAATGAGACGTTGGGGTCAGTGAGCAGAGGGAAAGCTTCCCTCAGGAGCCAGATTCTCCTGGAGGCACACTGATCTTAGGGTTTAGCAAAAGAAGGCAAGGAACAAATGGGAAAAATCAGAGGAATCAGAAACACGCAAGAGGGGGCTATTAGCAAACTGGATGATCAGAAGACTTTTGCATATTTTAGCTAAAGAATAGGGAAAAGGCTATAATAACGTTTAAGAAAAAAACCTAATCCACTAAGACAGAAAGCTGTCTAAAAATAGACTTCAGACTTCCTTTTGTCTAATATTAGGTGTTGCACCATACAGCATTCAATTCCTCATGGACAGAGGAGTCACTAATAACATGCTAAATTCAATCCAAATGCCCTGTAAGTACAGCTGGAAATAATACTCTGACCAAACTGGATATCAAGCTGCAGTGACCAACTTCTTTGTCACACCCAAAGAGTTACGGTTTTGGTCACACAAAAACATTTTAAAAAGTAGCCTTAAGCCGAACATGACTTGGAATTCTAGCTCTGATTGATCCAAGACAAAGAGGAAAGATAAAACATGGGATCAAATTCTTTTCCTAAAATCAAGAAAATATATATATACACACACACACATATGTACATATATTTAAAAAAAAAAGATACCTTGTTGAGGACAGGTTTTGTTGACAAGACATCATATATGGTTGCAAATGAGATATTCTAAAACACAAAAATAGTTATTTTTAGTACATTAAATGCAGATGTTGGCAGCTTTATCCATACAAATGGGTCATCAGACCAAGATATTCTTCAGTCACCCTCCCCTAACCCCCATAAAAGAATTTCCCTCGGGTCACTGTTCAGGTGATGATTCTAATACAGCATGCTTTCTTTCTTTCTCTTCCTCCCCTCTGAATTCCTGACATTCAGCTCCACAGAGTGGTGTCCACCATTAACAAGGGAAAAGTACAGCAAAATTTTGCTTTTTATGTTAAAAACAAAAACTCAGTGGAAACTGTCCAGAGACAATGACTGTTAGGAAGTTTATAAATTCTTTAAAGGCCAATGAAAAATGCTAGAATGGAGATAATCTTTAGTAGTCACCATTTCTCTCTATAAATGACACTGGGAATGTACCTTTTGGGTTGTCCGGTTCAGACACATCTTCGCAGGTGTTCTGCGATCATCAAGGAAGAAGGGATTTTTCCATCGGTCATAATTTGTTTGTACCACATACCATCTACCCTGCTTGGGGTCGAGTCTAGATACAAAGAGAGAGATTTCTCTTAGGCTTCATGCCTTAAACCCACGCATGTGTCTGTCTCTGCCTTAGTTTCTGTTTTGCTTGAGCAAATGTACTTACTCATATACATCCAGAGACTGTTTTCTGTCTCGTGTAATCACACAACCCTCCCCAGACTGGTTGCCTCCCACGATAAAGTATGCTGGGGCCAATATCTTGGTTTTGGTCAATATATTCTTGGCTTCTTCATAACTACAAAGAAACATTTAGAACAAAGGAAACACTTTTAGTTGACCTGAAATGGAAGTTTTTAGCTGTGGAAACTAAGGGAAGACATCCGAGGGACATGTTTTTCTAAAAAGAATAGTGAATAATGGCTTAGGGAGAAACAGTCCCTTGTTCCTCACAGTGAAGCTCCTCACAGTGAAACAGTAAGATCTAGTCCCTCGCTCCTCACAGTGAAACAGATCTAAAATTTTCCCTCAAATGTGAAGGACAAACGAAACGATCATCATCTACCCTTACAGTCTATATACCTTTCACTCAACAACAGAACTAGGGAAAATAATATAAATTATTTTATTACTTGAAAATCAGAGCTATCAAAAATGGAAATGGATTTTCAATGTATGGGTGGGGGATTGTTTGCATACCAAGAAAACTTCACAGATGCCCTTCACAGATACACTATCCCTAGCACATTTTAAATAAGTGATTTTCTTGCTGTAAACACACACACACAAACATGCAGAATTCCATGTTAGTGTCAAAGGTTCACCTAAGAAATTCTGAAATAGTTTCTCATTGGAAGATAAAGCTCAGTAGTATTTTAATATTAGTAATGTAAAAGAAACTACTTTTAAAGGTTCATGTACCATGATGCAAAGATGGTTTCAACATCCACGAACTAATCAATTTGATACACCCATTAAACAATGAAGGACAGATGAATGGATGAAGAAGTTGTGGTACATATATACAATGGAATATTATTCAGCCATAAAAAAGAATGAATTTGAGTCAGTTATAGTGAAGTGGATGAACCTAGAGCCTGTTATACAGAGTGAAGTAGGTCAGAAAGAGAAAAACAAATACTGTATATTAACACATATATGTGGAATCTAGAAAGATGGCACTGATGAACCCATCTGAAGGGAGGGAAGGGAGACACAGACACAGAGAATGGACCTGTGGACACGGTGAGGGAATGAGAAAGTGGGACAGATGCAGAAAGAGCATTGCCATATACACACTACCGCCTGTATAGCAGAAGCTGGTGAGAAGCTGCGGTATAACAGCGAGCCCAGTGTGGTGCTCTCTGATGACTTAGGTGGGCGGAGGAGAGGGAGGCTCAAGAGGGAGATGATATATGTATAATTAAGGCTGAACTGCACTGTCATATGGCAGAAAACAACACACTATAAAGCAATTCCAATTAAAGAATAAAAAAATGAAAGATAAAATATGGTCTTAACAGATGCATTTGACAAAATTCAACATCTCAAAAAGGTGTGTGCAGAGGGAACATACCTTAACATAATTAAAGGCCACATAAGAGAAGCGCACTGTTAACATACTCAACAGTGAAAAGTTAAAAGTTTTTCCTCTAAGATTAGGAACAAGACAAACTTGTCCACTCTCACCATTTTTATTCAATATAGTACTGGCAGTATTAGCCAGAATAATAAGGCAAGAAAAAGAAATAAAAGGTATCCAAATCAGAAAGGAAGAAGTGAAATTGTCACTATTGGCAGATGACATAATACTATAATAAAGACTCTCCATGAAAAAAAACTTTTAGGAATAATAAATTCAGTAAAGTTTCAGGACATGAAATCAGTATACAACTATCAGTTGTGGTTCCATACACTAGTAACAACAGAAAGAGAAATTAAGAAAATAGCCCCATTTACAATCACATCCAAAAGAATAAAATACATGGGAGTAAATTTAACCAAAGAGGTGAAAGACCTGTACACTGAAAACTATAAGACACTGATGAAAGAAGAAGACACAAATAAAGATATTCCATGGTCATGGATGGAAGAATTAATGTTAAAATGTCCATACTACCCCAAAGAAATCTACACAGATTCACTGCAACCTCTATTAAATTCTTCACAGAAATAGAACAAACAATCCTAAAATCTGTACGGAATAACAAAGGCCATGAATAGCCAAAGCAATCTTGAAAAAGAAGAACATCTATATTTCAAACTGTATTACAAAGCTAAAATAATCAAAACCATGCTGCTGGCATAAAAACATGTTGATCAGTGAAAGAGAATAAACAGCCCATAATTAATTTATGAAAAAGGAACCAAGAATACACACTGGGGAAGAATAATCTCTTCAAAAGATGGTGTTTGGGAAACTGGACAGCTACATGCAAAGGGATGAAACCAAACCACTACCTCACACCATACACAAAAATCAAAATGCATTAGAGATTTAAACGTAAGACCTGAAATAAACAGGTCTTAAAACACTTAAAGAAAAACAGGTAATACATTCCTTGACACGACTTGGCCATAAGTTTTAGATCTGACACTGAGACAAAGGTAACAAAGACAAAAATAAACAAGTAGGACAATGTCAAACTAAAAAACTTCTAAACACCAAATAAAACCTTCAACCTACTGAACTGGATAAAGTATCTGTAAATCATAGATCTGATAAGGATTTAACATCCAAAATATATATAGAACTGACACAACTCAATAGCAAAAAACAGACAATCTGATTAAAAAACGGACAGAGGGTCGGAACAAACATTTTTCCAAAGATGAGATACAGGTGGCTAACAGGTGCATGAGAAGGTGGGAAATGCAAACCAAAGCAACGATAAGGATCATCTCACACCTGTCAGACTGGCTATTATCAAAAAGACAAGAGATAAGTGTCGGCCAAGATGTGGAGAAAAGGGAACCCTGTGGCATTTGGTGGAATGTAAATTGGTGCGGTCACTACGGAACCACCAGTATGAAGGTTCCTCAAAAAACTAAAATTACCACACGACCCAGCAATCCCACTTCTAAGTAATGATCTGAGGACAAGAAAACACTAACTCAAAAAGATATTCACACCCCCACATTAACTGCAGCATTATTTACAATAGGCCAGGTTATGGAAACAACCTAAGGAAGGATGAATGGATAAAGAAAATGCAGTATATATACAATAGAATATTATTTAACCATAAAAAAGCATGAAATCTTGCCATTTGTGACAACATGGATGGGCCTTGAGAGCATTTGCTAAATTAAATAAATAAGACAAATACCATGTGATCACACTTAGAATCTACACAAAAAAAATAAAAAAATTCACAGGTACAGAGAACAAACTGGTGGCTGACAGAGGTGGGGGCAGGGTGGTGAGAGGTGGGTAAAATGGGTGAAGGGGGTCGAAAGGTACAAATTCCAGTTATAAAATAAGTCTTGAGGATGTCATGTACATCATAGTGGTTATAGTTAATAACACTGCACTGAATATTTGAAAGTTTCACAGAAAAGAAATCTTAAAATTTCTCATCACAAGGAAAAAAAATCGTAACTGTGTGGTGACAGATGTTAACTAGACTTACTGTGATAATTATGCCATATATACAAATACCGAAACATTTTGTAGTACGCTTCTTACACTAATATATCAATTATACCTCAAGGAAAAATTTTAAAAATAAAAAATCTGATAATAAAGCAACCAAACAGATTACCTTGTGCTATTTTCTAGAACTGATCTAATGATAAACCCTATCCACTGGGCATCTTTCTTTCCCAAAATCCATTCCATGACACCTGGAAGAGAGAAAACACACACAGTGTCACAGGACCTAGAAGAGATTAAACTACTCATCAGAAAGCACAGCCTAGCCTTGTTAAAACAGCTATGAAATTCTCGTTTAAGAGCTCTCTACTTACCCATAAAACCACCATCTATACTGAAGCGGTCATTGAGCGTAACACTAAACCGTCCCTGAAAAGAAAGCAAAGCAGTGAGGTCAAAACCTCCACCATCCTGTTTAAGGCCCTCTCACTGTGCTCTTTTGTATACTGTTATATCAGGGCCTAGACTGGGGACTTCGGGGTGTGGGGGGAGAGGAAACAAAATCAAGGCATGATACTACTTTTAGAAGTTCAAAGCATTTTTCACATCTGGTGTGTGAGATAAGTAGATGGATGTTATTGGCCACACTTTTCCAACAAGGAAACTGAAGTGCAAGGACTTAATGACTAACTTGCCTGAGGGCCAGAGCCATGGCCCAATTCCAAGGTTTACACTCACAGCCCTAGAGACCCACCATGGGCTTTATCTCCAAAAAAGGCTCAGAAATCTTCACTTCCTCCTACTCTTCTCTACCTTATGAGCTAAAGGTAACAAGAAGTACAATGGGACGAACTGGGGCTTCATATTCTTTTCAGGTTCTCATTTCCTTAGACTCCATCATTCACACAGAAGTGAAGTCGCTCAGTCGTGTCCGACTCTTTGGAACCCACGGACTGTAGCCTACCAGCTTACACCATCCATGGGGTTTTCCAGGCAAGAATACTGGAGTGGGTTGCCACTTCCTTCTCCAGGAGATCTTTCCGACCCAGGGATTGAACCTGGGTCTCCCACACGGTAGGCATTGCAGGCAGACGCTTTACCATCTGAGCCACCTGAGAATCTGATCAGCAATCATACAGAGCTACCTGTAAAATCTGGTAACAACAGATTCCTTACTGGTTTGAATCCTGTTAACATGCCCACGTAGCCAGCAAAGGTTGTTGCCTTGAAGAGAGTTTTATTGTTCCTTTGGAAGTCCAAATTCACTGTTAAAGGTTTTAGTTCCTCAGTTATGACCCAAGTATCATTATTTATATTCCACCTACAAAAGACACATTTCCGTGACATTTAATAACAGTGACAATAAGGATGAGTATGATGACGATGGTCAGGCATTATGCTGTGCTGTGTGCTGTGCTTAGTCGCACAGTCGTATCCAACTCCTTGCGACCCCATGGACTGTAGCCCACCAGGCTCCTCTGTCCAGGGGAATTCTCCAGGCAAGAATACTGGAGTGGGTTGCCATGCCCTCTTCCAGTGGATCTTCCCAATCCAGGGATTGAACCCAGGTCTCTCACACTGCAGGTGGATTCTTTACTATCTGAGCCACCAGGGAAGTCTGGTCAGATATTATAACAGGTGCTTTATCGACCTAATCCCCAGTGATCAATATTCACAAGGATTTTCCAATACAGGTAAGTTTTATCTTCCATTTTCCATCAGAGAAGTTAAGTAACTCCCCCAACATGACACAAATCCCAGATAATGTTTAGGTCTCCAATTACAAAGCACTGTCATATTTTTTTTCAGGAAGGTAAAGACACGAAATAGAATGCTATTCTTTTACTCTCAACTGAATAGGAGCATGCTTAATCTGGTTTCAAAACTAAAGAATCTAGGGTCTTTCTTTCTGGTCATAGTCCGGGAATGACTGGGTACTTAACTTTTTCATCAATGTAATACTACCTACTCTTAGGGATTGAGACATAACCACATTTTTTTTTTTTTTAACTTACCCAAGAAATAGTCCAAAATCCATGTTTCGCCCATGTAGTAGATGACCTAAATTGAAAGCAAGCAGAAGAGATGTGTAACAGCAATTATGACAGGACGACTGATTCTAAACGAAAGCTGGACACTTAATTTTGGTTAAGTGATATTCCTAACTATTCAACAGTAAGAATTAAGTAGCACCTAACATCACAAGCCTTAACAAGATGAAAAGGCTGTCCCTGTCACACTGGCCAGATTCCCCCTCAGTACCTGAGAGCACAGGGCTCCAGGTAAGATTAGAAGATGGGGAAAAGGTCAGTGGCCATGTTTTCTGGTTCACCGTGACACTGTCCTTCCCAGAAGAAGCTGTCTCAGCCTCACCTAATGTGACTTACCAACACACTTCCCTTCAGGGATTGTCACCTACAGATATACCCAGAGTATAGGTCAAAAAATAACAGTGAATCGGGGTACATCACCCTGGGCCTTGTAATCTAAGGACTTGTCAGGAAAAATGTGGAAAAGTGAAGCTGGTCTACACAGGGTTCCTTGGCTGGAAAATGATGGGAGAAACTCTGTTCTGCCCCTGTGAGTACTTCGATCAAATCCCAAATACGGGTATAAGTAGCCTATGAAGGAAAGTAAGAATGTTTTCAGTCCTGAAACAATTCGTGCAAGAGGTCTGCATGCCTAAATTAAACTTTAATAGCCATCACAGTGATTTTAAAATAAGAACAGTTTTCAATTCACTTTCCAAAACTTAATCAAGATCTATAATACCCTATGCAACATTCACATATATGCATAGCAAGTCTGTATTTTACAAGTTCTGATTTCATTTATTTCAAGATTTTTCTTCTATTTTGTGCTTTGCACCACCCACCCTGCCCCAGCGCACATTCATTTACCTTCTTTGTCTTCTGTTATTATTGAAGTACACACGGTAAAAAGCTCATAGAAAATATTGAATAAGATAATCTCTCCTATGGAAAAAAAAAAAAGGAAAATTTCTGGTTAATATGCAGAACCGTGACATTGTCAGGAAAATTCTTTTCTAAGAAAAGGTGTAACTATCATCATCACTGAGTTTTTGCTTGGGCAAATGTTAAGTGTCTGCAGATAATCTGAGTGAGCCTGCATGGCTGGTGGGGTAGGGGTCTCTCCCTCTGTCAAAGGCACTAGGGGAATTCACTGAGGAAAAGACAGCCTTTTTAGTAAACAGTATTGTCAACTGGAAAGAACTTGAACTTTGATCCCTAACCCATACCATATGCAAGTTAATTCAAGATACACCATGGGCCTGTATGTAAAAAGTAAACAAAAGTCACAGAGAAGAAAACACACAAGAATTATGTTTTGGGGGTAGGCAGAGATCACTTATGTTAGTCGCTCAGTCATGTCCGACTTTTTGTGACCCAATGGACTAGAGCCCGCCAAACTCCTCTGTCTTTGGAATTCTCCAGGCAAGAATACTGGAGTGGGCAGCTTGTCCCTTCTCCAGGGGATCTTCCCAACCCAGAGGTCAAACCCAGGTCTCATGCATTGCAGGCAGATTCTTTACCAACTGAAACTATCGCTCAGCTGGTAAAGAATCTACCTGCAATGTAGGAGACCTGAGTTCGATCACTGGGTTGGGAAGATCCCCTGGAGAAGGGAAAGGCTACCCACTCCAGAATTCCTGCCTAGAGAATATCATGGACTGTATAGTCCATGGGGTCTCAAAGAGTCGGAAACGACTGAGCGACTTTCACTTTCTTTACCAACTGAGCTATCAGGGAAGCCCCAAATAAGGTGAAGTCCAAATAGTGGTTACCAAGAGGTTCAGAATCGTGCAGAAGGGAGCAGGCTGGATTGCTGTATTATCTTGTTCTGAGTTGTGATTAAATGCATATATGCATGGGGAGTCCCAGGTGGTGCAGTGGTAAAGAATCTACCTGCCAAAGCAGGAGATATGGGTTTATCTCTGGGTTAGGAAGCTCCCCTGGAGTAGGAAATGGCAACCCATTCCAGTATTCTTACCTGGAAAATGCCAGGGACAGAGGAGCCTGGCAGGCTACAGTTGGACATGACTGAGACACACACACTCCTGGATTTTAAAAATTCTATTGATCTGTATTCCTAAGATCTATGTACTTCACTGTATGCATTACCATACTCCAATAAAAAATTGGGGGTACTTTATTAAATTTCGTAAAACTGCAGTGAACTTTACCTAAAGGGATTTCAGTAACAGCTGCAATCCCCTTCATTTCCTCCTCGAAGGGGCCAGGGAAGTTGCCAAGCAGACCAGGCTGAAAAACAAACACATTAACAATCATTCAACCTGAACTGTGGCTTTGAGATTTGGTTCTTTTACATATACTCTGTACTAGCCATTGTTGCCACAATAGGTGATCAAAGCTTATTTTTTTTTTTGCCTAAGGGGTTAAAACCCCTGTGTTTTTAAAAATTGATTTATTTATTTTTGGCTTTGCTGGGTCTTCCTTGCTGCACTCGGGCTTTTCTCTAGTTGTGGCAAGCAGGGCTACTCTCTAGGTGTGGGGCGAGNTATTTTTTTTTTTGCCTAAGGGGTTAAAACCCCTGTGTTTTTAAAAATTGATTTATTTATTTTTGGCTTTGCTGGGTCTTCCTTGCTGCACTCGGGCTTTTCTCTAGTTGTGGCAAGCAGGGCTACTCTCTAGGTGTGGGGCGAGTGTTTCTCCTTGCGGTGGCTTCTCTTGTTGTGGAGCATGGACTCTAGGTGCCAGAACTAGAGTAGTAGATGGAGTAGCAGTTGGAGTAGCAGATGGAGTAGCATTTGGAGTAGCAGTTGGAGCAGCAGTTGGAGCAGTAGCTGGAGCAGCAGATGGAGCGGGAGATGGAGCAGGAGATGGAGTAGTAGATGGAGTAGCAGTTGGAGTAGCAGCTGGAGCAGCAGCTGGAGTAGTTGGAATAGCAGCTGGAGCAGCAGCTGGAGTAGTTGGAGCAGCAGCTGGAGTAGTAGTTGGAGCAGCTGGAGCAGCAGCTGGAGCAGCAGCTGGAGCAGCTGTGGCCTGCAGGCTTAGTTGCCCCATGGCATGTTCATCCACAAACTATGTCTTTTATAAATACATTAAAGAGCAACTAACTGCCGAAATTTACCATGCTATTTTATGTCTTGTAATATTACCAAGGGCCAGAATTTTAAGTCCCTCTGAGGTTTTAACAGTAGTCTGAAATAAAAGCCAAGTTGTCCAAGTTCCTTAGAAGAGGCTGTCAAATTATGCCTTTAAATAAGTATAGAGCCTTTGCTGAAACGTGTGTATATTTGGCCGTGTGTGTCTTTAACATTTATTGTAGGAAATAATATTTCTTACCAACTTTTGATCCACTAACTGTATAATTTTTCCACTTGGCACAAATGTATTTGTTATATTCTTCATGGTATTGATTATAACTTTCAGCTGAAAAATAAATTTAAAAATTGATTAGAGACATAAGGAAGTGTTGACATTTAACATTAATCTTGATATAGAAAAGTATTTGAAGACCATTTCAGAAAAGGGTTGTAATTAATGTACATCCATGTTTACTAAATGATTAACCCTGTTTTGTAAATCACAGTAATCATAATTGTCATTATGTCACACTGATCTGTATACCTAAGATCTGTGCACTTTACTATATGTATACCATACCCCAATAAAAATGTTCTGAAAGCCTATAATCTGTATTTTAATCAAGAATCACACAATGAATTATAGAAGGTTTTATTTCAACTATGTGTACAATGAATATATATCTGTCTCTTATACACATNGGAGCATGGACTCTAGGTGCCAGGGCTAGAGTAGTAGATGGAGTAGCAGTTGGAGTAGCAGATGGAGTAGCATTTGGAGCAGCAGTTGGAGCAGTAGCTGGAGCAGCAGATGGAGCAGGAGATGGAGCAGGAGATGGAGTAGTAGATGGAGTAGCAGTTGGAGTAGCAGCTGGAGCAGCAGCTGGAGCAGCTGGAGCAGCAGCTGGAGCAGCAGCTGGAGCAGTTGTGGCCTGCAGGCTTAGTTGCCCCATGGCATGTTCATCCACAAACTATGTCTTTTATAAATACATTAAAGAGCAACTAACTGCCGAAATTTACCATGCTATTTTATGTCTTGTAATATTACCAAGGGCCAGAATTTTAAGTCCCTCTGAGGTTTTAACAGTAGTCTGAAATAAAAGCCAAGTTGTCCAAGTTCCTTAGAAGAGGCTGTCAAATTATGCCTTTAAATAAGTATAGAGCCTTTGCTGAAACGTGTGTATATTTGGCCGTGTGTCTTTAACATTTATTGTAGGAAATAATATTTCTTACCAACTTTTGATCCACTAACTGTACAATTTTTCCACTTGGCACAAATGCATTTGTTATATTCTTCATGGTATTGATTATAACTTTCAGCTGAAAAATAAATTTAAAAATTGATTAGAGACATAAGGAAGTGTTGACATTTAACATTAATCTTGATATAGAAAAGTATTTGAAGACCATTTCAGAAAAGGGTTGTAATTAATGTACATCCATGTTTACTAAATGATTAACCCTGTTTTGTAAATCACAGTAATCATAATTGTCATTATGTCACACTGATCTGTATACCTAAGATCTGTGCACTTTACTATATGTATACCATACCCCAATAAAAATGTTCTGAAAGCCTATAATCTGTATTTTAATCAAGAATCACACAATGAATTATAGAAGGTTTTATTTCAACTATGTGTACAATGAATATATATATTAATCTAAAAACTGCTTTTTAACTGTTAAAAAAGATTAATTTTGGTGTAACAAAAAAAGATATAGATTTTTGACTTATCTATATGTAGCTAAATAAAAGAGTACTATTTAAAAACATATGTAAACAAAATATATCTTTAACATGACACACAATTTACTTTAGATGATAATATATGATATGAGATAAACAAAGGCAGAGGCTAGTAAAAATCAAGAAGCTACAGAGAAATGACACCCTCTTTTCTCTACTATCATTTATTATAAATGGCAGAGAACCATGGAAAGCAGATTCTTAAAATACGTGGTACATAGTATCATGATGTGTTCTTTTAAATACAATTACATTCAATCAAGTCAGAGATAAAAGACTTAAGAATCACACCCTACCGCTGGTGCTTTGACCACCATCAATTCATGCCATCTTTTGTACGGTGGTAAATCGAGATTTATGGTGTACCATGGAACCGGACCCCTGTAACTGCAATGAGAGGTGTATCATCTTGAAATGTTTAAAAGCAGTTTCTTGATGATGGTTAGATAGTTACATCATTATAGGTATGTTAGACATATTCTTAATAACAGAGAAATTGGTACTCAAACCAAAATTTGCAAAAAAGCTCATTTTCCACTCAGCACTTCTGTCCTGGGTCATTTATACAATGCCATTTTAGAAATCCTAAAATGGAATTACAGCACTATAGGAAGGTTAACGCATAATGGTGATAGGTAAAATAATCAATTTTGACTCAATAGTTGTATGCAACCTGAGTATCACTGCTAGAAAATAAATGCCTTTTTTTCCCATCCTAAATCTCTACGAAGATTTTGTCTAGGCTCTGGGCACTTCTCCAATTGGTTTCCCAGTCTCAGAATTCCCTCTTAGACAGTCTGAACACTGTTGTCAAATCATTGACTCTAGAGCTGGCTTCAGTAAGGTCACTTTTAAGCCCCTAGAATGGCAACACAGTATATGAGCTGCCCACCACTGACTTCAAGAACCTTCACTACTGACTCAGCCACGCTACTCTTCCTACTATGCTGCTGCTAAGTCGCTTCAGTTGTGTACGACTCTGTGTGACCCCATAGACGGCAGCCCACCAGGCTCCCCTGTCCCTGGGATCCTCCAGGCAAGAACACTGGAGTGGGTTGCCATTTCCTTCTCCAAGGCATGAAAGTGAAAAGTGAAAGTGAAGTCGCTTAGTTGTGTCCAACTCTTAGCGACCCCATGGACTACAGCCTATCAGGCCCCTCCGTCCATGGGATTTTCCAGGCTTCCTACGATACATCCTCTCTTCTCCGTTTTTTTTTTTTTTTTTTTCTATGCTGTGCGGCATATGGGATCTTAATTCCCCAACAAGGGATCAAACCCAGACCCCTGGCATGAAAGCACAGAGTCTTACCACTGGACCACCAGGGGCACCCCCACATTCTCTCTCCTCATTCTTCTTAATAAGTCCAAGCCATGTCACTGTTCGATCATATCCATTCCCCGAAGTCCTACTCTTCAATTTACACATAGCCATTTCCACTGTGAGGATAGTAGCAACATCCACTACTGATCAGTGGAGCCAGGGCTGAAATCCTGATGGATGAACTCTGCAACTATTCTCTGTAGCCACAGAAACATTATCTTCTGGCACTTGTTACTGAACTGAAAGAGCCTCTTAAGGGTGTGCCATTCAGTGACTGATAAGCTTAAAGCTGCCTAAATACAGCCAGCATTTGCTCCATTACTGCCCTGCTCCTGAGAAGCAAAAGGTGCACTCTGGTGGGTGCTACAATGTTACCAGGCTCTTAAATATACAGACATAAATCCAGACTGATTTCCACAGTGGGGGTGGGTTAAGAGGGGATGTGTTATTTCCTACAAGTCACAGTATTCGGGTCCTATTTATTTATACTTCTGTACTCACGAATAAGAATAATTCTTTGGTTAAAGCTGTATGTATTCTGTCTTCCTTTCTCTGCAGCAGGCTACTTTCAGTGCAAGGGGATAGCAGGGAGAAAACGGTGAACGTTCCTGACACCTCTTCCTTCTTTTTCACATTCTGTACCCTCTGGGGTGGTGAGCCATTCTTAGATCTTTCCCTATTTAGCCACATAGGATTTGAAAAGGCCAAAACCCTCAACTAAAAACATTAATGTTCAACACACTAAAACATGATATTGGCCCTTCCTATGTTTTCTAATCCTGTTTTGGCCTCAATAGTTTTGATTATCATGGGCAGGGTTTATTTTTTTGAATGTTTCACATGAGATCCTGCACTCTTTTATTTCAGCATGATGGGGTGGTTTATACTCAGGCATCACAGAAAATCACAGGTGACCTCATGCATTTGTCAGCATGAGAAATATACTTAGGGGTAGATACAAGAATTTATTTAGTGGAGAATGCTAATCCTTTTTTTCTCCCCCTGATTTTGATGGGCTCAAAATGGGACATTTCATCATGGGGTATTTTCACATTTGTTGAAAGTCTTAGCCAAATGCATACCACACAAACCTGAGGGAAACAAAATCATCTCAGGATAGAAGACATGACTTAAGGTTTTATTCAATGTCGGTACTTCTATGAGATCATACTTAACATGGAGAGAAATCTCCAGGAAGGTCAGAGTGAGTCCTGCTCATCTGACGTTTACTCACGTGGGCCCTGAAGGAGGATAGGTTGATTTTCTGCAGTCTTCAGTCCACTAAAAAAACAAAGACAAAAGTTTCAGAAAAACAGAGTAGGCAATCTGCAAAGACAGCCGGTGAAGACAAAATCAAGTATGATTTGTCATTTTAGACCATTTCAATGCCTCTTAAAAGTCTTTTTCTCCCATGAAAACTTCAAAATCTCAAACTTAAGTGCGTTTTCAGTCTCTTCAATTTACTAATTTGGCTTTTCAACTGCAAATACACTGAGTTAAGAGGAAATACAAGAACATAGATTGAGACTTCCTTGGTGGTACAGTATTTAAGACTCTGTGCTTCCAATGCCAAGGGTGTGGGTTCAGTACCTGGTCAGGGAACTAAGATCCCACATAAATGGATATAGAGCTGAGTCACTCTGCTACATCTGAAACTAACACAGCATTGTAAATCAACCATATTTCAGGTTTTAAAAAATTAAAAAAAAATGTAGATGGAGGGAGTTCCCGGGTGGCCTAGTGGTTAGGATTTTGGGCTTTCAGTGCTGTGGCCCAGGTTCAATCCCTGGTTGGGGAACTGAGATCCCAAACGCCCCATGGTGCAGCCAAAGGAAGAAGAAACTGTAGAAAAACATTTATGACAACTAGGTTGATTAATCATTTGCCAGGATCTGATACACTTATGAGGTAACTCTACTGCAAGAAATCTGCATCCTAGACCAGACTTTCAGGGCACAGGGCCAGGCCCCTTCATACTCTGGCCTTTCATCACCCCAGGCTCCGTGCACAGCCACATGCAACCACACGCTGCGCTCTTCCACCGTTCATGCCTGTGCAAGCACCCGCCTTGCCTTCTGCCTACGAGGCCCACCCTCCACCTTGTAAGCTTTTGGCTCCAACTTCTAAGATCCAGCTCAGATGTCTTTTTGGTGATGTCTTCATCTACTTGCCCTGGGAGAACAGCCACCCTCTCCTCTCTACTCCCACAGCACACGTACACATCTCCCTTGCTACCCTTCTGATGTGCACTGTAATTTTCTGTGCATCTCTTCATGACCAGACTGTGTTCTTGAGGCGTGTTCAGAGCCCCCGCGGAGGCCACCGCTGAAGTAATGAAGGAACAAGACTGTTTTTAGGGAACACGGTTTAGTCTTCGCAGCACAACAGAAATGGTTCTCAGTATAAAGTGATTTTTAAAAATCTACACTGATTTATCATTCTTTTATTACTAGTCTCAAAATGCCAAGATGCATTCATCTGCTTTTTGCTGGAGACCCAATATTGCAAGAGAAAAAAAACTTGTTTTAAAGAAGCAAAAATTCACAGTAAAAGGAAGGTGAAGTAGGAAAGGAAACTACTAGCACTGTAGTTTGACCTCAGAAAATATATCTGCAGCAAATTTGTCTAGGAATGGAAATCTCACATCCTCTTTTAACCTTTGATCAGCCGGGAAGTGTATAAGGTAGTCTGACGTTACCCGACATCCCAACATTAACTGTCAAAATACCACAGCACGTTTCTCATATAAGTACCGTTTTGTTTATCATTTTCGGTTGAACTCATGAAAAAACAGCACTAAGTGTAAACTTAAATTTTCAAAGGCTATCATTAGAACTTACGTTCCATTTCACGATTGAAATATAAAATATTAGATATTAAATAGTATCGATTTGACAGTTCAGAATCAAACTAGCACAAGCTAATTTTCAAAGCCAATCAGTGTTCAATAAGACTGACTGAGGGTGGTTCTTCTTATTCAGAAAAATTTCAGTCTCAGTCCTGAGTTCAGAAGTTGTAGTAAAACTGCACTGCTGCCATCAGGGCCAGGGACAGTCAGGATACACAGCATCTATTTCTTATAAAATTCACACAAGTGAAAAATCTGTGAGAGCAAAAGAAGTTCATGGTTGAATAACAACAGCATGATAGATTTAAGTATGTTCCACAAAGTACCTGCCAATCAACAATAAAATTAATAACCACAAGCTTTAAACATCTGGCATTTTCAGAAATTTTGTACATTTGTCCAACTAAGCTTTTTTCCTGCTCCACCACTATTAATTGTTACATATCACAGCGGATTTCACTTCAGGTTTTAGGAACTACTAAATTCTCACGTTCTCTGAAAACACCTTTGGCCTGCTGTTGCTTTATGCAGACTATCCATAAAGACTAATTCTTTAGTCTCAAACTTGGCATTGGATGCTCTAATAAATACTGATAAGTAATCAGTGTCAAGAGTCAAGAAGGTAACTGGGAATCATTTGCCTTGTTCTCTAGTTGATCTTGACGCTATTGTTGAAGTCCCAGGCAGCAGCAGTCTTCGGCTGAAGGCTAAAAGAGTGTGAAACAAATTTTCTTAGGACACATTTCTAGTACTTCTGCCATCAAATGTGATTTCATCAACTCACCTTTAGTAGACAGCTTTCCCTGCTTTGCTTATAAATAAGCTACCTGGAGATTTACTTTGGGTGTAGCCTCATTTTACTTTTTAAAATTTGTCAATAAATTCTATGGTGATGAGATACCCTACCTGTTGTTTTCTGATCACTTTTTCCCCTAGGAACTGGGAACACTGTGATGTCTGCGTGGTCTTGCAATGTCAACATACACTGTATTCTTTGGATATAACTCTAGCATCACTGTGTAATAAACACAATGCTCTGCTAGCTAATTATCAAGAAAATCCCTACTCTGCTTGGCCTCAAGAGCACATCTGAAGTCCATTTTCCTTGTTATGATGTGATAGGCTTAGCCTCGGAGTTTTCTTAAGGATTAAAATAACGTGATGCGTCAATTCATGTGACACTTCAAGGCAGCCGAGTTGTAACTGCATAAGCGCCATTCGAAACACAGGGAACGGCACTGAAAGCCAGAAGCCCAGCACACTCAGGCTCTTCAGGAACAAGCCAGCTGCTCTCCTGCTGAAACAGCCACAGCCAAAACGCAAACAAGAGCACCTGTGGGCCAACACAGCTCAGCGTATGGACCCTGACGTGCGGACTTCGTGTAATTTTGACACGTCATGAAATATTAATCTTCTTTTGATTCCCTCACAACATTTTTTCCATTTGTACCCTCTTAAATTTTGTTTTTTAACTTATTTTATATTGGAGAATAGCTGATGAACAACACTGTGATAGTTTCAGGTGGACTGCAACGGGACTCATCCATACACATACACATATCCATTCTCCCCTAGAGCTTCCCTGGTGGCTCAGATGGTGAAAAAACCTGCTGGCAATGTAGGAGACCTGGATTCAATCCCTGGGTCAGGAAGATCCCCTGGAGAAGGGAACTGTTACCCACTCCAGTATTCTTGCCTGGAGAATCCTATGGATAGAGGAGCCTGGCGGACTACAGTCCATGGGATTGCAAAGAGTCAGACACGACTGAGTGACGAACACTTTGACTTTCACCCTCCCCGTAGCTTCTGAAGGACATAAAAACTATCCGCAGTTCGCAGACCTTACAAAAACAGGTGCCAGACCAGCACTCAGGGTACTGACTTCCAAACAAGCTGCTCTTGCTAGACGATTTCTTCAGTTTCTGTCAAGGCAAACCCTTCGAGGTAGTATGAAAGTGTTAGTCGCTCAGTTATGTCTGACTCTTCACAATCCCATGGACTGTAGCTCTACAGGCTCCTCTGTCCATGGAATTCTCAAGAGAATTGGAGTGGGTTGCCAGCCCTTCTCCAGGGGATCTTCCAGACCCAAGGATCAAACCTGGGTCTCCCCCATTGCAGGCTGATGCTTCACAGTCTGAGCCACCAGGAAGGTGGCATGTACGTGTGAAAGAGAGACAGAAGGTGGAGACACCCTGTATGGGTTTAGTGTTTTGCTCAGCTGCAGTGCCATATGCAAGTCTGGATGCAGAGGTTGGGATGGGGGTTGTTGTCTGTTTACTGGCCTCTCAACTGAACTCTCCTTTCATCTTCATTATTCTTATTCTCTAGAATAAATGCTACTCCAAGCAAGGAACCTCTCTGGGATCTCCTTTGTCCACTTTTTTCATCAGTCAAAACTCCAGCAAGGGTTTTCCTTGGAATATATATACAATGGAATACTTACTCAGCCATGAGAATAAACGAGTGGTTACCAGTGGGGAGAGAAGGCAGGAGGGCAATATAGGGGTAGGAGATTAAAAGTTACAAACTATTAGGCATAAAATAAGCCATGATGATGTACTATATAATATGAGGCAAATAATATTTTATAATAACTATAAATGGAGTATAACCTTCAAAAATTGTAAGTCATGATATTACACACCTATAACTTAAATAATATTGTACATCAACTATACTTCAATAAAATTGTAACTACGGAAATAAAAAGGATAGGAAAATAAAGGTGAGAAACTTTCTCCCAGAATATAGAGAAAAAATTATATAGAAAACACAGGAGGGAAAAAAAAAAAAGAGATTTAGAGCATCAATGCATGGAGTCCAACATCTGATTAACCGGATTTCCAGAAAGAGAGCAGAGATAATAAAGAGGGGAAAGTAATGAAAGAGATAATGTAAGAAAAATTTCTATAGCTGAAAGGAGGTGAGTCCCCAAAATGAGAAGGCCTACGGATTATCTGAAATAATGACTGAATACAAGCGCCTTCAGTGAGACACATCACTGAGTCTTTCAAAAGGTAAAGGATATTGGGACTTCCTTGGTGGTCCAATGGTTAAGAATCTACCTTGCAGTGCTGGGGACATGGGTTCCATCCCTGGTTGGGGAACTAAGACCCCACAGGCCACAACTACTGAGCCTGCAAGCTACAACTAAAGAGCCTGTGCATAGCACAGAAGGGTTTGCTTCTGAGATGGAAATTCTAATTCAAAAAGATACATGTGTCTTAAGGTTGACAGCAGCACATTTACAACAGGCAAGACGTGGAAGCAACCTAAGTGTCCATTAACAGGAAAATGGGTAAAGAAGATAAGATATGGAATATTACTCAGTTATAAAAAGGAATGTACTTACTTCCATCTGCAGCAACATTGATGGACACAGAAATAATCATACTAAGGGAAGTAAGTCAGAAAGACAAAGATGAACATCATGGTATAACTTATATGTAGAATATAAAAAATAATACAAATGAATCTACTTATAAAACAAAAACAGACTCATAGACATAGAAAACAAATCACAGTTACAAAAGGAAAAAGGGAGGGGTGTAGGGAAGGATAAGTTAGGAGTACAGGATTAACAGACACAAGCTACTATATATAAAATAGATAAGCAACAAGGATTTATTATATAACATAGAGAATTATATTCAATATCTTATAATAACCTATAATGGAAAATAATCTGAAAAAATATATGTATAACTGAATCACTTTGCTGTACACCTAAAAACATAATACTGTAAATCAATTACACTCCAAAAAAACCCAGAAAACACAACAACACAACAAAAAGAGTTTGCTTCCAGAGAAGAGGGATGGGGCAGAAGGAAAGAGCCAGAGATGGCTGCTTTTCATCATAAAGCTCTCTGTATTATTCGATTTCCTTTAACTATGTACACTCTGATACACATTTTAAAATATCAAATTAAAAACCTGCATAATTTCAGCTACATTATGTGGAGGATTTTCAGAGACTGATTTCCTGATATGATTTTAAGTATTTTTAACTGTCATTATCTAAAATTATTTTATAACAGTGATGACTGCAATGGAGGGCAGGGTACTCTAAATCCTTGTTTAGAGAAATGTTAAGTGTCCTTGAAAATGGACACTGAAAAGCAGCACTCTACTTAACTCAAACTGCAAATTTTCCACACACATCACTTAAAAAGAAGGGCAGGTATTAACTTTAGAAATGCAACTCTTAGCTCATCCTAACTTACTCATAAGATTCTTCTAAATATCAGACCTTCAGGTGAGTAAAAAATGTGATCTGATTCACAGAAATCAAATTTATGGCCCTTTTACTACATTTCAAGTTTTCAGGAACTTTAGGGTCATGTGCTGGATGTAAGGCCCAGCTCGGTCAGGGACTAACCGAGTCCCAGTGGCAGCCCCAGCCCAGGCTTCCCTGCTTACTCTCCTAGCTTCCCACAGAGATAAGAATAAAGCCTCAATTTATTTCCTGATAGGGAACAATCTGTATTTCCTTCAGGGCTTTTTTAACTCAGTGAGTAAATGAAATGTAAGGAGGCTCATCTTTCTTAGTAATTATAACTGCATGACCTGGGTTCCAAAGCCAATCAACGAGAAGGCAATGGTTCTCTGTCAAATATTATGAAAGAGTTCAACCTACTCCAGAGGTAAGAGAGTAAGTAACCCAGTCATCACACATGCAGGAGGCTGATAAGCCACTGTACCATGATAACCCTGGTAGCGATAAATAAATACTGAAATATACAGACATGAAATCTGCATGGAATTTGGCTGTTAAGAGTAAAGGGTAAATGTGATTGTAATTTTTAAAGGTAACAGCCACCAGATCAGGGTATTTCAGGTGGACATCAAGTGCTGTCATCAAAGTCATTTTTAAATTTTTAATTAATTTTTTTATTGAAGTAGAGTTGATTTTACATTATTGTATTAGTTTCAGGTACACAGCATAATGATTCAAATTTTTATCGATTATATTCCATTTAAAGTTATTATAAAATACTCACTTTATTCCTTGAACTGTACACTATGCCCTTGTAGCTTATTTAATTTACATATAGTAGTTTGTATCTCTTAATCTCCTACCTCCAATTTGCCCACCTCTTTCTTTCTATCCACTGGCAACCACTAGTTTGCTCTCTGTATCTGTGAGCCTGCTCCTATTTTGCTATATTCATTTATTTTTTAGATTCTTCATAAAAGCAATAATCTATGGTATTTCTCTCTCTGACTTATTTCACTAAGCATAATACCCACTAACAGCAGTCATTTAAAAAAAAAATTAGATTTGGGGTAGAATGAAGACAGTTACATTCTCACTGTCAAGGGAAACTTCTACAAAGAAAGACGGCTTCAAAATCTATGTGTAGACTTGAAATAAAATTACAGTGAGCTCATTTGTTATTTATAGATTCTTACTATCTCCAAATTTAACTATACAAGATTTTAATAACAGATAACTTTAATAAGGTAGGCAAAAACTTAAACAGATGATAAGTAAAGAATGTAACTAGATGATAGGGAGTGATACTAGGTAGTCTGCGTGGTATACTGTGTTACTTTGTCAAAGGGTTAAAAAACACAACTAATTTAAAACCTCAGTCTCTGTGTGCTCTCTCATTTTTGCTTCCTAAAGCCAAAGAAAGTGGTGAAAATGTCTGTAAAATGTTTTGTAAATACTTCCTGGGTCAGCAAATTCTCTAATTATTCTTGTTATTTGATAAGAACTTGAGACTTTTTGAAATTCCTCAGTTGTAACGTCCTCCCCACTCACTAAAAAAAAAAAAGAAAACTACAGAGCTACTTACTTACATAACTATATTTAGGAAAATCACATATAAACTGAAAATTCTTCCATTAGTAACCCAACTGCCCCATGCCTAAAAGAAATGACATCTTGTCCAGCTCCCTAAAATATGAGCCCTTCCAGATAAGAACCTCAATGAAATGCATGCTTCTAAGATTGTACTAAAAATCCAGAAAGCCCTCAAGGGCTTGTCTTATTCACATAATTAGAAAAAGGCAATGAAAGAAATTATATAGCGCACACCAGAGTTCTTACCTTAGGAAAAGAAGCTGAACAATTCCAGCAAGGCAATTTCAATTCAATTCTTTAATTCACCAACAACTAGTTTCTAAATAAGAATTGTGTCTTAAGATGTTCTCTGTGTATGACACTGCAGACATTCAACACATTCTTGAACAAGAAAAGGCCTGTTTCTTGCATAAATAACAAACTCAAATGAGCATGCAAAACTTTTCACTTGTTTTCTGACCTTTGATGGGATGGTACCTTATTAAACTGTGGATATTTAGACAGAATGTGAACAAACTCTTCCTAAGGGCAGAGACCTCCAGCGTCCGGAACACAATCTGGCACAGAGCAGGTGAGTAGTATCTGTTGACTAAGCAAACAGATGGTACCTGTGTATGTCTTCCTTTAAAGTACTGGGGTAAAGGTAAATGCAGTACAATAAAGCTGGCCGGACCAGAGAGGGTTTATGTGATTTGGGGAGACTGCAAATCAATGCTAAGAGCTGATACAGTGGCTAACATTCACCATGTGTTACTCACTTCAGAAGCTGATGCATAAAAGCAAGCCCGATTCAGCAATTCACTACGGAGCCAGTGTGGTTAATTTTCACACAGTTTTAGGAATCTGCTTAGATGTATTACTAAGAACGCATCTGCCAACGCAGGAGACATGAGACAAGGGGTTCAATCTCTGGGTCGGGAAGATCCCCTGGAGGAGGGCATGGCAACCCACACTCCAGTATCCCTGCCTGGGGAATCCCATGGAGAGGAGCCTAGCGGGCCACAGTCCATGGGGCCGCAGAGTTGGACCAACCGGGGTGACTTAGCACACAGGCACAGTCTGATTCCTTTCCTTCTGATTACTCCATAGGCTACCACAATCTATTTTCGGCTTCCAACACTGCTCCGGCCAAGGTGACCAACAACCTCTCAGCGCCAAGCACAACGGACGCCTAGACATCCTCCCAGCCTTCAACACGGGTGGTCTGTCCTTCTCTCTCCCCGAGCTCCCCTAACACTTGCGCTTCAGTTCTGGCCACTGCTCTCACTTCGCCTGTTCTTCTCTGCCTGACATACACATGTCCCTGGGCCTCTTCTTTTCTTCTCTCCTATCTGCTCAATGTTCACCTGCTTCAGTGGGTTTCAAATAATATGCCTACGACTCCCAATACCCTTTCCTGAGCTCCAGTCCCAAATGCCTGCTGGAAAGTTCAGTATCATCTGAAATTCGATGTAACCAGGGTGAAAATGATCTTCATTCTTCCCTTTCCCTGTTCCCAGCTAGTGATGCCATTGTTCACCCAGCTGAGCACCGGAAAGGTGCCTGTCCTCACCCCATCTGACTCTTCCTTCTGCTCATTCTACCTCCGAATCTTCTCTGGAACCATCTACTTCTTTCTTTTTCCACTGGCACAACCCTCCTGCAAGTCACTCAGTTTTCTCTCTTAGTCTCCTCATAGCTACCTTACTTACGCCCTTCCAACCCAAACTGATCTTTCGAAAGTGAGAAATTTATCACATCTTGTTTAAAACCAGTCAACAGCTTCCTGTGCTTTTTAGGATAAACTGCAAAATCCTTAGTAAGGTCTACAAAGCACTGATGATGTCATCTCCATCTCCCCCTCTAGACTTTTCTTGCACCGTTTCTGTCACCAGTATCTTTTAAAATATGTTATAAAATTTTTTATTGAGATAATATTGGTCCATAAAATTATGTAAGTTACCAGTTTATAACATTATATATCTACTTCTGAATCTTGCTGTTGTTGAGTCATTAAGTCGTGTCTGACTCTTTGTGACCTTGTGGACTATAGCCCACCAGGCTCCTCTCTCCATGGAATTTCCCAGGCAAGAATCCTGGAGTGGGTTGCCATTTCCTTTTCTAGGAGATCTCCCCGAGCCAGGGACCAAACCCACATCTCTGGCACTGGCAGGCAGATTCTTTACCACTGAGCCACCAGGGAAGCCCGTACTTCTGTATATATCATAAAACTTTGTTTCCATCCATCACCATTGAGTTGATCCCCTTTATCCAGTTCTCCTTCCCTCTGCCCATTTTCCCCTCTGGTAACCACTACTCTGTTCTCTGCATCTACATGCTTGTTTTTGTTTGTTCATTTGTGTTTTTATATTCCATATGTGAATTAATCATATGGTATCTGTCCTCTGATTTATTTCATTCAGCATAATACCTTCAAGATTTATACACATTATCATGCATGGCAAGATTTCATCCTTTTACGGCTAAGTAGTATTCCACTGCATGTGTGTGTGCGTGCACAAGTGTGTGTGTGTGCGTGAGAGAGAGAGAGAGATTTTTATCCATTCATCCATTAATGGGCACTTAGGTTGTTTCTGTATTGTGGCTATTGTAAATAATGCTTCAACGAACATGGGAATGCAGATATCTTTTTGAACTTGTGTTTTCATTTTCTTTGGATAAATACCCATAGATAGGATAGCTTGTCACCATCATCTTTTTATTTTTTAACTTTTTTGCAACTGTCTTCCCTTTTTTTTATTTTTAATTGAAGGATAATTGCAATATTCTGGTTTCTGCCATATATCAACATGGATCAGCCATAGGCATACATACGTCCCCTCCTTCTTGAGCCTCCCTCCCATCTCCCACTCCGTCCCACCCCTCTGGGTTGTAGCCCAGGTTTGAGTTCCCTGGGTCATACAGCAAATTCTCACCGGCTGTTTCACGTATGTTAGCGGGTATGTTTCCATGCTACTCTCTCCATTCGTCCCACCCTCTCCTTTCCACTCACACCTGCCAGGTCCGTAAGTCTGTTCTCTATGTCAGCATCTCCACTGCTGCCCTGCAAATAGGCTCATAGTACCGTCTTTCCAGATTCCTTATACATGTATTAACACACGATATTTGTTTTTCTCTGATTTCCTTCACTCTGTATAGTAGGTTCTAGGTTAACCCACCTCATTAGCACTAACTCAAGTGTGTTTCTTTTTATGGCTGAGTAGTATTTCATTGTATATATGCGCTGCAGCTTCTTTATCCATTCATCTGTCAGTGGACATCTAGGTTGCTTCCATGTCCTAGCTATTGTAAATAGTGCTTCAATGAACACTGGGGTACATGTGTCTTTTTCTATTATGGTTTTCTCAGGCTATAAGCCTGGTACTGGGATGGCTGCATCATATGGTAGTTTTATTTCTAGTTTTTAAAGGAATCTCTATACTGTCTTCCATGGTGGCTGTATCAATTTCCATTCCCACCAACAGTGTAAGATAGTTCCCTCTTCTCCACACCCTCTCCAGCATTAATCATTTGCAGAATTTTTTATGATGGCAATTCTGACTGTTGTGAAGTGATATTTCACTGTAGTTTTGATTTGTATTTCTCTAATAATGAGTGAATTTTGATTTGCATTTCTCTAATAATGGTTTTTCTAGTAGTCACGTATGGATGTGAGAGTTGAACCATAATTAATTAGTGATGCTGAGCATCTTTTCATGTGTTTATTAGCCATCTGTATGTCTTCTTTGGAGACATGTCTATTTAGGTCTTTTGCCCACCTTTGGATTGGGTTGTTTGTTTTTCTGTTATTGAGATGCATAAGCTGCTTGTATATTATGGAAGTTAATCCTTAGTTGTTTCATTTGCTACTATTTTCTCCATTCTGAGGGTTGTCTTTTCACCTTGTTTATAGTTTCCTTTGCTGTGCAAAAGCTTTTAAGTTAATTAGGTCCCACTTGCTTATTTTTGTTTTTATTTCCATTATTCTAGGAGGTGGGTCATAGATGATCTCGCTGTGATTTATGTCATACAGTGTTCTGCTTATGTTTTCCTCTACTATTATCTCTTAATAGAATCAAAGACTAACTCAAGAAGACCTTAAAATACACCATACTCTGAAAAGCCTCAAAAAACAGAACAAAATCCATAGATGTTCCAAATCCAGTGATTTCTGTTTTGGCTTCTAGTTCCCACTATCATATTTATCAAAAGCAGTTCTGAGATATGCTTTGTAATTCTGTGGCAACAGTTTACCATAGAGTGATTCAAAATGAAAACCTGCTTATTCCTGTCAAAAGACAAGTCACTGAACTTTTGTGAAGTTCCCCAAATCTTCTCAGCCAGTGGCTTCCAGATTTTCCAGATCAGTTAAGAAACTGAGAGGGGCCCAGCACAGGGGAGTCCCAAAGTTTTCTCGAAAGTGAAAATATTAAAACAAACAAAAAAAATTCACACACATAAAAGAAAGAACATTTTAACAACAAAAACTGAACACCTGCAATCAGAATAAAAGCTAACATTCTAATTTAATAATTTTATGGCCAATTTTTTCTCATTTCATTAAAGATTTGTGAAAGAAGTTTCCCAAACTGACACCAGAGGCTGGACTGGATTTTGATAACCACTGTTTGAGATAAAAAGTACTAAGTTCATGGAGCATGTGTGCATGCTCAAACATGTCTGACTCTTCATAACACCCTACTGACTGTAGCCCGCCAGGCTCCTCTGTCCATGGATTTTCCAGGCAAGAATACTGGAGTGGGTTGCCATTTCCTTCTCTGGGGGATCTTCCCAACCCAGGGATCAAATCTACATCTCCTGCATTGGCAGGTGAATTCTTTACTAGTGAGCCACCTGGGAAGCCCAGATTCATGGAGGGGCTATTTATTTTCTTGTTCTAAAAATACCTTTTAAAGTAATTTTGCTTACGTACTGAGAAAGAAAATAAAAAGCATTCTCTGACATTTGAAACTATGCTGAGGCTCACACCTAGACCTCTCAGTATTAGCACTTGGTGATCTGACACTCAAAAGCCAGGCCATTTTTGTTCTCCTGTTAGACATAATCGACCTCACAATACCTACCTCAGTGAAGGTTAATCTGAGGCACGATAAAACCATACAAAGCAAGCCCACTTCGTGACTCTGTCTAAGCTCAGACAAAAAAGACAAGGGTATCTTGCAACTCTCAAAACACGAAAGACCCTCTTCTATTGCTAAACAAATGACGTTCTTCACTCAATCATAGTGTTGCCTCACTTTCTAAAAGCATCTGATCCTAGAGCAAACCCCTGATTCCTTAGACCTGACCCTGAAACACACTAAATCCAAATTATAAAACAGGTTTCTCCTAACTCCCTTTTTCTGAGAGGCCCCAGAGAATGCCCATGAGCATTCTCATTCACCGTGGAATAATAAAACAAGGTTTTTCAACTATAGGCATGTTTCCTGGGGTCTTTGGCTGAAAGCATTGACAGTATCAAAGTATAAAATTCTTTAAAAATTCTCATAATCCCCACCATTTTACAGCAAATTAATCCCCTACCCACATTAAAGCAGACTAATTTTATTTTTCCTTATATCCTTCTAACCCATGCCCACTGTGTATTTTTCTCTTACTGAAATCACTGTGCATACCTTTTTGTTTTCTGCTTTTACTTGCTTTTTCTTGTGTCACTTTTGAATGGCTGAATACTACGTCACTATGATTTTATTCTTAAAGCACTTCTCCGTAGAGAAATAAAAGAATAAATGAGGCGAATGCACACCTTGCTTGCAATATCAATATCCTACTTAAGCCGTCAAGAGCAGCCTTTTCTAGTCAGTCTTAAGTCACATGCACCCAAGTTCCTATTTATCCGATCTGTCGACAAAGAAAAATGCAGTCCTACGGTGTTTTGAGAATACAATTATGCAAAAGCACCAGACTGGGTGTCCGGAGGCTTGAGTTGTCACGCACCCGAAAACAACCGAGTGACCTCTGGCTAGTCACTGACTCACTCGGCGACTACTTCCTCCCTTGCAAAGAATGAAACTGGTCCCACATTTGCTCTTGCAATTATCAAGTCTGTGTTCTTGCTACTTCCCTGAAGGGGAAAGAGCCACAGGTCTCGTGGTCACTTGACTCGGGTTGGCCTGGACTACTCCTATCGATCGCCCTAACCGGGGATGCCTCGTCCTTTCCGAGGGCCCTTCAGAGCCTCCGTTACTACCTCTCCTTCAGCATCTCGTCACAAGGCAAAGAAAGCCAAAGTCCTCAAGCACCTTATAACTTAATTATGTACACAGATCAGCTGGAACTCTTCCTCCAGTAGTTCTATAGGCGCGTGGAAAAAGTGCACTCAGTCAAATGTGAGGATGTGTAAACACAACCGCGAGTCTGCAGAGATGAGGCTTTCCCTTTAAAGTTTCTTTGTTCCAGCTTGTACCGAATCGACCAGGGGTGAGGCTCGTCAGGCCGCTCTGCACCCACGCCTCCGCTCAGAGAAACACGGATGCCTGTAAAGATGCTGCCAGGCGTCGATCAAGCCCCGCTTGCCCTGGTCCTGTGCGTCCCCCCTCCCCCGACGCTCCGGCGCGCCCCTCTCCGCCTCCTAGGCTCCAGCTCACTCACCGGCGGCACCTGCTGCGCCACCAAGCAGGTGACGACCCCGCTCAGCAAGATGAAGGTGAGACGACTCCAGCCTAGCATCCTTCCAGCCACCGTCGTGCTGCAAAGGACTCCCGAGGAGGCCGCTCCAGGTACCACCTGAGCGCCGAGCAGGCCACGCCCCCGCTGCCACGTGACCTGACAGCCGGACCGCGCCACTCGAGGTGTGGGCGGGGGGAGATGGGCAGCGGGGTGAGGGCAGCAAGGAGAGAATCTGGCTTTTCATTGACACGGCGGGACGAGGGAGTCTTCCGTGATGAAGAACCAACCCCCAGGATGGAGGGTGAGCGCTCGAGTTAGGACCGTGGTGTTCGTCGCTCCCCCCGCACCGCAGGCAGTGGTTGCGCCCAGCCCGAGCCTCTAAGCCCCGCCCCGGCGGGTGCGGCTGTGGAACTTTCCTCCCCTTGCTGTCCCTCACAGAGGGCCGCGCCCTCCTCAGAGCCGCGTGGTGGGGATCACCTCCCCTCTCCCGGCCGGTGCCGCCGCACACCGTTCCCGTATGGCCCAGGGCGAGGTCTGCACTCGGGCCGCTGGGTACCAAATGTCCTTGGGACGGGCACAAGTCACGAGAGTCTCAAAACGCGGCGTAGCCGGCGACAGCGACCGGTCTTTGCCCTCTGACGAGAGCAGGGCCCGAAGTGAGTGAGGTTCGTGGTCCTGACCGTGGGGTCACCCGACAGCTGTCAGGGGCCAGGAGCGAGGCATAGTTAATTCTCACGGATGCTCCAGGCTGTGAATTTACCCATTTAGGCTTTCGCCTCCGAACTGACAAACCACAGAGTTTAGGCTTCGGTTTACTCGCACTGAGACAACAGGTGGAATGCCCAGGTAGGACCGAGAACCTTCCTTCCGTGGAGTGAAGCACCTGTGTACCTTCACCTGCTGCAGTGAGAGGACGCAGGTTGGCACAGCCCAGGTGGACCTGGGAGGAGGGTAACGGGCAGTCTGTTTTAGCTTGCACCTTGGAAATATCTTTACAGGTGTATTTGCTTGGCATGCGTGCGGTGTTTGGACACTGTTGTCTAGTCGGATAAAGTGTTAA
>SJYT01011712.1:235323-264285 GCA_006410635.1 Cephalophus harveyi
TCTCTTCTTTTCACAGCTATTTGTAAGGCCTCCCCAGACAGCCATTTTGCTTTTTTGCATTTCTTTTCCATGGGGATGGTCTTGATCCCTGTCTCCTGTACAATGTCACGAACCTCATTCCATAGTTCATCAGGCACTCTATCTATCAGATCTAGGCCCTTAAATCTATTTCTCAGTTCCACTGTATAATCATAAGGGATTTGATTTTGGTCATACCTGAATGGTCTAGTGGTTTTCCCTACTTTCTTCAATTTGAGTCTGAATTTGGCAATAAGGAGTTCATGATCTGAGCCACAGTCAGCTCCTGGTCTTATTTTTCTTAACTATATAGAGCTTCTCCATTTTTTTCTGCAGAGAATATAGTCAATCTGATTTTGGTGTTGACCATCTGGTGATGTCCATGTGTAGAGTCTTATGTTGTTGGAAGAGGGTGTTTGCTATGACCAGTGCATTTTCTTGGTAAAACTCTATTAGTCTTTGCCCTGCTTCATTCCACAATCCAAAGCCAAATTTGCCTGTTACTCCAGGTGTTTCTTGACTTCCTACTTTTGCATTCCAGTCCCCTATAATGAACAAGACATCTTTTTGGGGTGTTAGTTCTAAAAGGTCTTGTAGGTCTTCATAAAACCGTTCATCTTCTTCAGCCTTAATACTATATCCCAAAAAAATAAAATAAAATAAATAAAAAGTTTGCAAGTGAAAGTGAAGTTACTCAGTTGTGTCTGACTCTTTGCGACTCCATGGACTGTAGCCCATCAGGCTTCTCCATCCATGGGGTTTTCCAGGCAAGAATACTGGAGTGGGTTGCCACTTCCTTCTCCAGGGGATCTTTCCCACACAGGTCTCCTGCATTACAGGCAGACACTTTACCCTCTGAGCCACCAAATTTTGCAAAGCCAGGAATAAAAAACTAAAATCTTATTTTAAATAATCTCTTCAAAGTTATCTAGAGGATGTATTGTTTAGTCAGTAAGTCATTCCTGACACTTTGCAACCCCATGCAGTGTTGCCCACCAGACCCTCTGAGCCACCAAATTTTGCAAAGCCAGGAATAAAAAACTAAAATCTTTTTTTTAAATAATCTCTTCAAAGTTATCTAGAGGATGTATTGTTTAGTCAGTAAGTCATTCCTGACACTTTGCAACCCCATGCAGTGTTGCCCACCAGGCTCCTCTGTCCATGGGATTCTCCAGGCAAGAATACTGGAGTGGGTTGCCATTTCCTTCAGCAGATCTTCCCAACCCAGTGATTGAACCTGCGTCTTCTGCAATGGCAGATGGATTCTTTACTACTGAGCTGCCAGAGAAGTCATTTTGTCAACTCTCTAGAAATGTTTCTTTAACCCTTTGATTGAACAAAATCCTTATGGATTTCTTTGAAATCCTGGAGGTCTGTCATTATTTTTAATGGAATAAGCAAAATGCTCAGATGTTGGAGACATAAGCAGTTAAATTACTTGGATTTGAGTTTGCCACACACACTGAGGTGCTTTCATGTCACATTCATATTTTAATCAGGGATGATCTCTTTAATTTACAACTTAAGGATCTATTATTATAAGCTATTTATGCCCAAAGAATAGGGATAAAGAGAGATTTAACATTAAATATATTATCTCATGATAAATATTGAAAAAAACATTTATTTTGTCCTAATTTTGTTTTTGGAGATGAACAGAGATCATTCTGTCGTTTTTGAGATTGCATCTAAGTACTGCATTTCAGACTCTTTTATTGACCATGATAGCTACTCCATTTCTTCTGAGGGATTCCTGCCCACAGTAGTAGATATAATGGTCATCTGAGTTAAATTCACCCATTCCAGTCCATTTTAGTTCACTGATTCCTAGAATGTCGACGTTCACCCTTGCCATCTATTGTTTGACCACTTCCAATTTGCCTNGACTCTTTTGTTGACCATGATGGCTACTCCATTTCTTCTGAGGGATTCCTGCCCGCAGTAGTAGATATAATGGTCATCTGAGTTAAATTCACCCATTCCAGTCCATTTTAGTTCACTGATTCCTAGAATGTCGACGTTCACCCTTGCCATCTCTTGTTTGACCACTTCCAATTTGCCTTGATTCATGGACCTGACATTCCAGGTTCCTATGCAATATTGCTCTTTACAGCATCAGATCTTGCTTCTATCACCAGTCACACCCACAACTGGGTATTGTTTTTGCTTTGGCTCCATCCCTTCATTCTTTCTGGAGTTATTTCTCCACTGATCTCCAGTAGCATATTGGGCACCTAATGACCTGGGGAGTTCCTCTTTTGGTATCCTATCATTTTGCCTTTTCATACCATTCATGGGATTCTCAAGGCAAGAATACTGAAGTGGTTTGCCATTCCCTTCTCCAGTGGACCACATTCTGTCAGACCCCTCCACCATGACCCACCCATCTTGGGTTGCCCCGCAGGCATGGCTTGGTTTCATTGAGTTAGACAAGGCTGTGGTCCTAGTGTGATTAGATTGACTAGTTTTCTGTGAGTATGGTTTCAGTGTGTCTGCCCTCTGATGCCCTCTTGGAACACCTACCATCTTACTTGGGTTTCTCTTTCCTTGGGCGTGGGGTATCTCTTCACGGCTGTTCCAGCAAAGCACAGCCGCTGCTCCTTACCTTGGATGAGGGATATCTCCTTACCGCCACTGTTCCTGACTTTCAACGTGAGATAGCTCCTCTAGGCACTCCTGCGATCCTCGTGTTGCTTCTCCTGGCCGCAGGCCCTGGCCTCGGGCATGGGTGGCTCCTCCCAGCCGCCTCCCTTGGCCTCGGGCTCGGGGTGGCTCCTCAGGGTCACCGCCCCTGGCTTCCGGCGCAAGGTGGCTTCTCCCGGCCGCCCCTGACCTCGGATGCCAGATAGCTCCTCTCGGCCGCCGCCCTGACCTCGGACACGGGGTGTCTCCTCCCGGCCACCGCCCCTGACCTTGGACACGGAGTAGCTCCTCTTGGCCGCCGCCCCTGACCTCGGACATGGGGTAGCTCCTCTCTGCAGTGCCAGGCCTGCGCTCAGTGCGCTGCCTGCGCTCAGTGCGCCGCCGGCTCGCAGCTAGGTCCATGAATCAAGGCAAATTGGAAGTGGTCAAACAGGAGATGGCAAGAGTGAATGCAACATTCTAGGAAAGAAGATCATAGAAATGTTCATTAATTCAAACAATATTTACTGCCCACCTGCAGTGTGTCAATCATTTCTCCAGACACGGGATAAGCTGAGATGAAAAAAGACATAAGGCTCCTCCCTCATAAGGCTTACATTCTAGATGAGAAATGGACAATAAACCCAAGGAAATGTACATAGGATGTTGTTTTTGTTCAGTTGCCAAGTCATGTGTGACTCTTTGTGACCCTATGGATTTTAGCCCATCTGGCTCCTCTGTCCATGGAATTCTCCAGGCAAGAATATTGGAGTGGGTTGCCATTTCCTTCTCCAGGGGATCTTCCTGACCCAGGGATTGAACCCACCTCTCCTGCATTGGCAGGTGGATTTTTTTTTACCACTGAGTCACCTGGGAAGCCCCTACATAGGATGTTAGAGGGTAATAAATGTTACAGAGAAAAGGCAGAGTGGTGGGGATGGAGTGGGTTGAGAGTAGGAAGAGTCACAATTTAAGTAGAATGGACAGGACAGGGGCTTCCCAGGTGGTGCTAGTTTTAAAGAATCCACCTGCCAATGCAGGAGACCTTAAGAGACACAGGTTTGATCCCTGGGTTAGGAAGCTCTCTTGGAGTAGGAAATGGCAACCGACTCCAGTATCCTGGCCTGGAGAATTCCCTGGACATAGGAGCCTGGTGGTCTACAGTCCATGGGGGTGCACAGAGTCTGACAGGACTGAAGTGAGTTAGCATACAGGGACAAGAAAAGCATTATTGAGAAAGTGATATTTGAGCAGAGATTTGAAGGAGGTGAATTCGTTTTGTGGATGGCTAGGGAAGAGTATTTCAGCAGAGGGAGCAGCCGGAGCAAAGGGTTAACAGAATGTGCCTGGTATGTTTGGCTATAGCAAGGAAGTCAGTGTGGGTAGAGCTGAAGGAAGAGGGGTTAAAAAAGTGGGTGAAGTCTGAGAGGTCTGGGGGGTAGGGCAGATTATATAGGTCATAAGGAGCTCGATGGACATGAGTCTGAGTGAACTCCGGGAGATGGTGATGAACAGGGAGGCCTGGCATGCTGCGATTCATGGGGTCGCAAAGAGTCAGACACAACTGAGTGACTGAACTGAACTGAAAGGAGCTATTATGAAGACCTGGGCTTCACTCTGTGCAAATGTGTAAATAGGTTGATTTATCTTGGACCTTAGAATAAGTCTATAAAAAAAGAGAAAAAACTTTTATATAAATGGCTATTTGATTTGAAACCATCTTTTTTTTTGCATTTTATGCAAAAATTCAGGTTTTATTTTTACTTATTCTTGGTGGGAACTGATGTCAGGAACTCAAAGGCAAGCAGTAGTAACTTTTGTTTTCTACCTCCTAGCTGAATAATAATACACATAATGTGGCATTTTCATTAGGCAAGACTTTTTACATTTCAGATTAGAATAAATTACTCTTTTCTTGAATAAAATGACCCAGTTACTAAGGAAACCATCTTTGGAGGAAGTGTTTAACAAGCGTATTTTATTTAAATCAGGGGCTTACCTCATAGCTCAGTTGGTAAAGAATCTGCCTGTATTGCAGGAGACCTGGGTTCGATTCCTGGGTCAGGAAGATCCCCTGGAGAAGGAAATGGCAACCCACAGGTGTATGCTCACCTGGAGAATCCCATGGACAGAGGAGCCTGGCAGCCTACAGTCCATGGGGTCACAAGAGTCAGACACAACTTAGTGACTAAACCATTATTTAAATAAATCCTCCGTAGGAAATGGAGAATTCATTGCCTTTACTTAGAAGAAGGCTGTGTAAGTAGTTACATGTCACATTTATTTGTGCCACTTACGGCTCACTGCGTTTCCTTATTGGAAACATGTTATTTCCACATCACAGTTTGCAAAAAGACTTTCAGGTTTCAGAATTCTGTATCTCCTTTGGCTTACTTCTCTCTTGATTCCACTGAGGCTTTATTAATGGTTCGCTTCATATCATCTCCATCTTTGTAAATTTTCTTTAGAACGTTCATTCATTCCTCACTAGGATCTGTTTCAATGTCATAGGAAGTCTAATCTTTTCTCTTTGCGTTTTTTTCAACCTGAGTCAGGTGGTTCCACTGTGTGTTTTCTGCTTTCTTTATGTAGATAAGAACTGTATCTGTCTTGACCTTTTTTGAACTGCCTTCCACAGAGATGAGTTTCAAGAGATTGTTCATAATCATGGAGTAACTCTTCCCATTTAAATTCTTTACCAAAAGATCAAATGACCTCTCTGTGAAATGTACCTGCACGTTCTCAGTGGGCACTTAATGAATTCCAGTGAAGTTAATGTAGATTTTCATACACTTGTCTGACTGATCCCATCCATAATTACTGGATTTCACTGTATATGCTGTTTTAATAAGAGCAACCACAGCAGCTAGCTTTTCGTTTTCTAAAAGTTTTGCTTACTTCTGTGATTTCTGCTGCATCTTGTTTTTTAGTTCTGTCTCAATCTTGGGTTTTTCAGCTGTGAGGGGATCAGATACTCTTTTTCTGGTGGCTTTTTCCAGCGGCACTTTCAGCTCTTCTAGATCTTTCTGTAGCTCTTCCTAATTGAAGCCTTGCTTGGGCTGTGGCAGGCAAGACCCCGGCTGCAGTGGCACAGGGACAAGAAAAGGAAATGTTACCCTGAACATGCTCACCCCGAGCACAGACTGCACTGGCCTTGATCATTCATCTTTTTAAAAAATTTTTTATCAAATAGAAGATTCTTTAAATTCTGTGGTGCTTTATAATTTTCAAAAATTACACATACATGATTTCATATAATTGCATTATTGCCCCTCCCCTTTCACTTCTCCTCAACTGGTAACCACTAGTTTGTTTTCAATATCTTTGAGTCTACTTCTTTTTTGTTTGTTAACTAGTTTGTTTTATTTTTCAGATTCCACAATATGAGTGATAGCATACAGTATTTTGTATTTCTCTATATTATTTCACTAAGCATTATGCTTTCCAAGTCCATCCATTTTACTACAAATGGCAAAATTTTCCTTCTTTTATATGGCTGAGTAGTATTCTATTGTATATATTTATATACCACTACTTCTTTATCTATTCATCCTGATAGAAGGAAATGGCAATCCACTCCAGTACTATTGCCTGGAAAATTCCATGGACAGAGGAGGCTGGTAGGCCCCAGTCCACGGGGTCGCCAGGAGTCGGACACGACTGAGTGACTTCACTTCACTTCTTTATCTATTCATCCTGATAGACACTTAGGTTTCTTCCATTCCTTGGTAAATGATGATGCTATAAAGATAGGAGTGCATGTATCTTTTCTATTTCTGTTTTTTGGATATATACCCAGAAGTATTTCTAGGTCATATCAGTTCAGTTCAGTCACTCAGTTGTGTCTGAATCTTTGCGACCCCATGGACTGTAGCATGCCAGGCCTCCCTGTCTATTGCCAACTCCCGGAGTTTACTCAGACTCATGTCCATTGAGTCGGTGTTGCCACCCAACCATTTCATCCTCTGTCATCCCCTTCTCCTCCTGCCTTCAGTCTTTCCCAGCATCAGGGTCTTTTCAAAAGAGTCAGTTCTTCCCATCAGGTGGCCAAAGTATTGGAGTTTCAGCTTCAACATCAGTCCTTCCAATGAATATTCAGGACTAATTTCCTTTAGGATGGACTGGTTGGATCTCCTTGCAATTCAAGGGACTCTCAAGAGTCTTCTCCAACACCACAGTTCAAAAGCATCGATTCTTAGCTGCACAGCTTTCTTTATAGTCCAGCTCTCACATCCATACATGATCACTGGAAAAACCATAGCTTTAATTAGACGGACCTTTGTTGGCAAAATAATGTCTGCTTTTTAATATGCTGTCTAGGTTGGTTGCAGCTTTTTTTCCCAAGGAACAAGTGTCTTTTAATTTCATGGCTACAGTCACCATCTGCAGTGATTTTGGAGCCCGAGAAAATAAAGTCTGTCACTGTTTCTCAATCTATTTGCCATGAAGTGATGGAACCAGATGCCATGATCTTAGTTTTCGGAATGCTGACTTTTAAACCAACTTTATCCCCCTCGTCTTTCACTTTCATCAAGAGGCGCTTTAAAACTAGGTCATATAGTAGTGACCTAAAAATAGAACTACTCTATTTTTAGTTTTTGGAGAAATTGCCATATTGTTTTCCACAGTGGCTTCAACAATTTACATCCCCATGAACAGTGTACAAGGGTTTCCTTTTCTCCACATCCTTCAAGATCATTTATCTTAAATACTACTGAGAGCACTTTAAACATGTTACCAGGGACTTCCCTGGCGGTCCGGTAGTTAAGACTCTGCCCTGTAATGTGGGGAACTAAGAGATCCCACATGCCGTGAAGCAACTAAGACTGTGTGACAATGAAAGATCTCACATGATGCGACTAAGACCCAGCACAGCCAAATAAATAAATACTTAAAAAACACATCACCAAACACATTTCTTTTTTCCTTACAAGAAGATGTTAATTGCTTATTAGACGGTCTGGCAAAATCAGAATCTTTATGCAGAAAATTTATGTCAATTGGCATAATATTCTTAGACACGATTTTCATATAACTTTGCATTTAACTCTCAATATTATATACCTTTGCTTCTGTTTTCAGACAAAATTTAAATCAAGTTCCTTAAAATTATGCCATTTTATGCATTTTAAAAATTATACCTACATCTTTTTTCTTAGCCTACTTGATTTTTCAGTACTAGATACAGAAGGAAGACCAAGGCAAATTGTGCAGCCATATGAAACTTCACTGTGTTTTATGGCACACTGACATATTCATAGCAATGGTATTTAATTGTATCAATGATTATGTTGGAAAGGGTGGTTCAAATATTATCTACACTGCAAGCATCAAGAATAAGACTTGGATAACCTGTTTAGTACAAAGAGTCAGCATCAGTAATCAAATTGTTTATCAGAATAGCTGAAGTTCTTGGCAAGCTGTGGACTTTTTCTAATCTCCTACCTAACATTCCTGGGTTCCTGAGGTGGAGACTTGATTTAAAATCATTGCAGCTTAACCACCCAATCCTGAATGAAATCTATCACACATATTATCCAGAACAGGTATGACTTGATTTAATAAAGCTGAATATTCAAAGGTTTACACTAAAAAAGCAAGAAATATGGAAATAATGTTCCATTAAAAAAAAGCAAAAACATTTTACCAGAAGTATTTACCAATGAGTTAATTAATTTTTAAAAAGACAGTATATCTAAAATGTAATCTGAGTTTCAAAGCTTTGATTTTTGTCCATATTTTCAGGAAGAAATCTAAAGAAAGATGAAACAGATGGAAATCAGAAGTCTTGCAAAACTGTTACATGATTCCTTCCCTCCAGCAGTTTTCTTTATCACACTAAATAAGATTACTTGCTTTATATGTTTTGCTTTTATATAGAAAAACATGTCAAATTATTACCTTTGACTCAAAGGTATAATGATATTTTATTCTATTACAAAACTATAAGTGCTCCCATTTAATCTATTTGTCCCCACATATAATGTCAAAGTCAAATAGTTATCTTAATTATCCCTCACTTTGCACTTACCTTTCTGTTTCTCTGTGAAACGTTTTTGGTGTCTTGTTGAGCCCCTGACACCACAGGCATGTGAGAATCTGAAGAGTCACTTTACAAAAAAGTCCTTCTGTCTCTTTCTGCTTTCTTTGATAAGACATATGGTTCTGACCTGAGAATTATTATTATCATTTTTAGTTATTTATTTGGCTGTGTTGCGTCTTAGATGTGGCATGTGGGAGCCTCTAGTTGCAACTTGCATGCTCCGGACCCCACTGGCTCAGTATTTGTGGCTTGTGGGTGTAGTTGCCCCGAGGCATGCAGGATCTTTGCTCCCAGACCAGGGATCCAACCTGCATCCCCTGCACTGGAAGGTGGATTCTTACACCGGGAAAGTCCTTCTGACCTGAAAATTGTCAATTCAGTTCAAATCAGTAATCCTTAAATACATCTTTTGTTGTTGTTCTGACTTCATATTCCTGCATAGTTCCATTTTACATCAGTTCAATTCAGTTCAGTCGCTCAGTTATGTCTGACTCTTTGCCACCCCACGGACTGCAGCACGCCAGGCCCCCCTGTCCATCACCAACTCCCGGAGTTCACTCAAACTCATGTCTGTTGAGTCAGTGATGCCATCCAACCATCTCCTCCTCTGTTGTCCCCTTCTCCTCCTATCTTCAATCTTTCCCAGCATCAGGGTTTTTTCAAATGAGTCAGTTCTTTGCATCAGGTGGCCAAAGTAAACCTTTCTAATTTCCTATTCAATACTTCCAACCAGTTGTTTCTCAAATTTGTGGTAAATTCATGTATTCTCTCAATAAACACTAAGCACTTACTCTGCATGTTGGGTGACTAGCAAAAAAATGATTCCTGCCCTGTCTTATGGGAGAGGAATTCAGTCTTATGGGAGAGAAGAAATGAAGATGGAAGGGAAAAGTTAAACAAAGTGACTGTCTTATAAAACAACAATAGATTTTGCTTATTCCATGCTCTACCCTCTGGTTGAATATTGTGGCTGTTTCACCAACCTCAGTTCCACCCCTCCATTATGCAGCAGCCGTGTGGCTTGGATGAGCCATAGCCTCATCCTTAGTCCCATCTCGAGGTAATCCCTTGTTGGCCTGATATTTTAAGGTTATCGTAGTCCTTGCCCCCATGCTTGATTTTGGCCTGAGTCACTCAGACTCCTGAATTCAATAGGCCATGGTTTGAATCTCAGGGCTTTTGCTCTATGATTGAGGCAATTGTCTTTTTTCTTCTAACAGGAAAGAGTAAGCTGTTAGTCTCCACTGTTACTGGCGTTCATGCTCTAAACTTGAAGTGAGCTGTTTACGGATGAATAGATACTGTGGACAGCAGAGGAGAGATGGAAAGAAACTGGGTCATTTTGGCATTGTTAAGCGACTAGATCAACCAACCACAGAGCCTGTCCAACAACTGACTCTTTCTTACTATGAGCCACTACTCTTGTTTATCATTTAAGCCAGTTCAGGTTGGTTTGCTTGCAAGTTGAATTGTTGTACCTGATAAAACCTTAACTGCTATACACATAGAAATAGGTTTGTCTACCTTCTCAAGAGCAGAGGAGAATTTATGAAGCTATATATTTACAAAGCTATAACACTTAGGTTTCAAGGTCTCCACTTGCTCAGGCATCTTCCAAACTTTCTACCTAATTTTACACTTGTAATTTTGGATATGTTTCCTTAAAGAGGACCATCCAAATTGTATAAGCTTTAGGCCTTACAAAACCATTAGATGTTTTAGAAGAGAAAATTTTCACTGTTCTCCCCCATCCCTTTAACATGTTTCCCTGGAGGAAGGGTAACTTATCTAACTGGTAGATAGCTGGATGGGTCACTGCATGTGTGTGGCCTGGCTTCTCTAGCTCTCTCATTCAGATCTGTCTGCCCATAGCGGTCAGCCCTGCTGACAAGAGCAGAAGGGAAAGTAGTTGCTGCCTTTGACTATGTCTTCCAAACTCGGCACCTATCCAACAAATTTTTAAAAGTATAGTGTTGACACAATGGCTGTGAGGACTCTGAAGAAAGCATCATGAAAGGCTGGCTCTGGGAGACACTAAGAGAAAGTAATTTAAAAATGGAGGCTTTTGTACATACTTGCATCTTCCACCTCCCAACCTAGCCTACCCTGCCCTTGTTGTTCTGACTTCATATTCCTGCATAGTTCCATTTTACATCAGTTCAATTCAGTTCAGTCGCTCAGTTATGTCTGACTCTTTGCCACCCCACGGACTGCAGCACGCCAGGCCCCCCTGTCCATCACCAACTCCTGTCAATATTCTTACTGATTGCAATGTCCACAAAAACAATTTTTCCAATATTCTGGTTTTTCATGGTTTTTTTGACCTCTTCTCTTTTTTCACCTCAAATGCCCAATTCCATTGTCATGTCTTCACCATTGGAGCACTTCACTTTGTTTCTGGAATACCAGTCTTTTTTGGTTCTTATATTCCTCACTGAACAAGTGTATTCAATGTCCTCTGTTGGTTTCTATTTCTCAACTGACCTCTATCTGTGGGGTGCCCCAGAACCTGGTCTGCAGATTTCTTTTTTTTCTTTACCTGTGCTCTCACTTCCCTGCTTAGTATCTTTTCAGTGATTTCCCATTATTCCTACAGTCAAGTCCAGAATTCTCAACCGTCTCTCAGAAGGCTCTGCTTAGAAACCAGATTGCTTCTGATTTTCTCTCTGGAAGGCATTATTGCTTATCACACCCCCTCAATCATTCCCTTTAAAGCAGTTCCTCCACAATGCCCCACTTTTTTTGCCTCAGTGTTCCTACTCACTGGCTTCCTATACATGGGATGTTCTTTCTCATGCTTGCCCTTGCATATGTAACTCCTGAGAGTTCAGCTTAACTTATGTCCTCTTTAGAGAAGCCTCCTCTGATTTACAACTGTATAAACCAAGTTTGGTCCCTGTTAATCAGTTCTCAGCTATCCTGTACTTCTCCTTGTCAGTTGTTTGTACATATAATTATTCAGTTATTTATTATTTGTTTGAAGTTTGCCTTCCTTAATCTATAAATCCTCTCAAGACAGGGGTGATGTCTATGTTGTAATTATTGTATCTGCAATAGCTAGTGCAATGCATGACATAATGATGGTGTATAATAAATGTGTGATGATTAAGTGACTGATTATTTACAGAGCTCAGGATCTCAACTTCTCTAAGTAATGAAACTTTGTGGGGCGCACACTTCAAATTCTAACTGGAGTTCTACAAGTCTGTCCTTTTCTCCTGTTCCCTCAACCAAACTTCTTTCACTCTTTCTGTCTGTGGTATTCGTGGTCTCTAACCTTCTTGTAGAAAGTCTGCAGTTTGTGATGGGCATTGGAAGAAGTGTGAATTCTTGAAGCAAGACTGGATCAAGGACCTGGGGAGATACACCTTGGGTATTGGGCTTTTTTTCTAAGAATATCTCTGAAATAAGCTTGCTTTCTGTTCTCCAGACTCTAAAATTTTAGAGATCGTCTCATTGTCATTGTTCTATTAAACATACAAGACGCACAACCAACCATAATTCTATACTTCATTTTATCAGGATCACATAGGAAAAGATGGGATCTATTCCTGGATGTTAATATTGCACCTGTATCTCAAATCTCAAGGAGTGGTATCTGTGAATTGTAGGATATGCATGTATTCAGTCAAAGTGATTAAAACATATAAAGAGACGTGGATTCAATCCCTGGGTAGGGAATGTTCCCTGAGGGAGGAAATGGCAACCTACTCAGTATTCTTGCCTGGAAAATTCCATAGACAGAAGAGCCTGGCGGGCTACACAGTCAGTGGGGTTGCAGAGAGTTGGACTTGACTGAGCACACATGCACGCACACCCAAGAAACAAAACACTACTGAAATCTAATAACCAGAGGGCTGGGAACTGAGAAGGTATATTTCAAAATGTTTAAAAATGAGAAGTATTCTTGTTAAAGGAATGAGTGGTAATGCTCCTGAAGGGTCTTTCAATGTTAGAGATAAGGATTTCCAGTCTAGGAAGAAGGTAGTGGAAGCACAATGCTTAACCTCGCTGGCCTGTAGTTAAGGTGGAGCAAAAGATCAGCTGAGCTTTAAGGCAGCTTTAACTTAGTTAAGCTAAGCTTTAACTGCTTTAAGGGAGTTCATTGAATGGTCAGGATATTGTCAGTACTGAAGTTGATGAAACTGAGGATGGGAGGCTCCGTGAAGAGAAAGACTGAGAGCTAGGTTCCTGGAGGGTTGAGGATGCTAATGAAGAGCAGTGTGGTACTGCAGAGGTAATGGGTGTGGATGGTATGAGCTTCAAGGCCTGAGCTGATGGGTGGGGATAATAAGAATCTTCAAAACTGGTACTTGGGCTGTGGTGCAGGATTCTCTGACTCTGGGTACACAGGCATGCAAGCTGAATTCAGCTTGAGGAGTCAGGAGGGGCATTTTCATGGGAGAGTCAAGAGGAAATTTGTCTCTTGGAAATTTTTGTTTACACCTCTGCTAAGTGCTTAAGTCTTTGTCCAGTTTTCTGTATTATGGAAAGAGCACAACAGTGAGGAATGAAAAAGGCAGTTAAAGGAACATGGAAAAAGAAAAATTGGTAATCATAGGTTAAAATTTTAGAGATCGTCTCATTGTCATTGTTCTATTAAACATACAAGACGCACAACCAACCATAATTCTATACTTCATTTTATCAGGATCACATAGGAAAAGATGGGATCTATTCCTGGATGTTAATATTGCACCTGTATCTCAAATCTCAAGGAGTGGTATCTGTGAATTGTAGGATATGCATGTATTCAGTCAAAGTGATTAAAACATATAAAGAGACGTGGATTCAATCCCTGGGTAGGGAATGTTCCCTGGGGGAGGAAATGGCAACCTACTCAGTATTCTTGCCTGGAAAATTCCATAGACAGAAGAGCCTGGCGGGCTACACAGTCAGTGGGGTTGCAGAGAGTTGGACTTGACTGAGCACACATGCACGCACACCCAAGAAACAAAACACTACTGAAATCTAATAACCAGAGGGCTGGGAACTGAGAAGGTATATTTCAAAATGTTTAAAAATGAGAAGTGTTCTTGTTAAAGGAATGAGTGGTAATGCTCCTGAAGGGTCTTTCAATGTTAGAGATAAGGATTTCCAGTCTAGGAAGAAGGTAGCGGAAGCACAATGCTTAACCTCGCTGGCCTGTAGTTAAGGTGGAGCAAAAGATCAGCTGAGCTTTAAGGCAGCTTTAACTTAGTTAAGCTAAGCTTTAACTGCTTTAAGGGAGTTCATTGAATGGTCAGGATACTGTCAGTACTGAAGTTGATGAAACTGAGGATGGGAGGCTCCGTGAAGAGAAAGACTGAGAGCTAGGTTCCTGGAGGGTTGAGGATGCTAATGAAGAGCAGTGTGGTACTGCAGAGGTAATGGGTGTGGATGGTATGAGCTTCAAGGCCTGAGCTGATGGGTGGGGATAATAAGAATCTTCAAAACTGGTACTTGGGCTGTGGTGCAGGATTCTCTGACTCTGGGTACACAGGCATGCAAGCTGAATTCAGCTTGAGGAGTCAGGAGGGGCATTTTCATGGGAGAGTCAAGAGGAAATTTGTCTCTTGGAAATTTTTGTTTACACCTCTGCTAAGTGCTTAAGTCTTTGTCCAGTTTTCTGTATTATGGAAAGAGCACAACAGTGAGGAATGAAAAAGGCAGTTAAAGGAACATGGAAAAAGAAAAATTGGTAATCATAGGTTGGCAGGTGGGAAGGTTGAAGAGTCTGTGATGGACATATAGAAGGTCTCCCAGAGAGCAGTTTTGGACTAAAAATAAAAAACACGGGGGCATACAAGAAGCTTTCTGTAGGAACTGTGGAATAAATTATTTTTCCAAACAATAGAAAGAAGAGATACACATGCATAATTCCTGCTGCTCTGCTTTAAAGGTGACCCATACTAGGAAATGGCAGCTTTCTCCAGTACTCTTGCCTGGGAAATCCCATGGACAGAGGAGCCTGGTGGGCTACAGTCCATGGAGTCATAAAGAGTCAGACATGACTGAAGCAACTGAGCATGCACATGTACAACTTAAATTTCCAGGTGGTACAGTTAGTTAGGGAACTAAGGTTAGAAACCATGACTTGATTCCTTACCTTGGGGTCTACTTTTCTTTAAGTAACCACCTTTTTAAAGGAGTAAAGAGACATGCTTTATTTTCTGTATTCTCTCCCTTACAATTCCACTTAGTGTCTGAGGACCAGGATTAAGAAATAGCCTGATGGAAGAATAAACACTAATTAGAAGTGCTACACTCTTTTTATCTCTGCAGCACTCAGAACAGGATTGCAAAACCTCATCAGGTTTGTAGAACACTGTGAGGATGCCTACAGGTTTTAAGTTACAATTCCTTGCTGTACACTCTGAAAAGAAAATCTAGGGATTTTTTTTTTTAATGCAATACAAAGGCAGGGTTGAAATACAAGGTCAAATGGAAAGAATGCTTATTGTTTTTCCATCATGGAAAATAAGCCTCAGTAATGGATTAAGAGAAGTAGCCCAGTGGCAAAATATTAAACAAAAATAGATCAAATAGTGCCAGAGATTTTCCTAGGGGTGAGGTATTAATACATGTCATAAAATGTCATAAAATAAATATCATAAAATAAAAGGAAATGTCATAAAATAAAACCTGCCTTAACATCATTTTCCTTAATGAAATATGCATAAAAAACACCTGTATCAGATGTTAATATTAGGGGATCTGTAGTGAAGAGTATAAAGGAAATCTGTACTATTTTGGGAACTTTTCTGTAAATCTAAAATTATTCAAAGATTTTCTCCACCTCTCTCTCCGGTGTGAGGACACAGCAAGAAGATGACCAGCAAACCATGAAGAGACTCTCACCAGGAACTGAATCAGCCAGTACCTTGTTCTTGGACTTACCAGTCTCTGGAACTGTGATAAATAAATGTCTCTTGTTGAAGTAAAAAAATAAAATCAAAACAAAATAAAAACCAAAACAACACCCACACTAATAGGTGGATGAGGAAAAAGAGAAAGTAAAGGCATGAAATTATTCTTTTTCTCATTTTCTTACTAATCTTTTAATTAAATGAAATGGATTTCAAGATGAGTGAGTCTGAAAAAATTATCACAGAGGTTACCTGCATTATAACCCTTAGGCTAATATTGATAATAATAATACCATAGAAGAACAATAACTTGAAAAGTCATTTTGATGTTTTTCACCTGTTACAAAAGCTATCATGCCATAATTTAGTTAATAAAATATGTTAAGCTAGCATATTTTAATAATTCTTCTGTGTCATAAGAATTTGGAGCAATTGAGTAAATATAATTCCTGCAAAAAAGAGTTGAAGCTATGGACTGATTAGTGTCTACACTAGAGTTGACCTAGGAACTCCACAGCATTTGGGTGGGTATTGGGCCATCTGGTATGCTGAGTCCATTTTAGGACTTCAGTCCTATTTTAAGATATTTGAATATTTTAACTATTCTTTCTGTAAGATGTTGAGTTTTGTATCTGTATATAGGAAAGTCCAGGCATATCCTTAATTTGGGGAAGAGTGGGCAGAGAGTAAGAGTTTGAGTAAGTCATGGTGGAGCAGCTTGACTAGACTAACCCTCTCACAAGACAGAAATTAAACTTTGGACATAATAGTAAAAATTATCTAAAGGTAATGGAGAGTAACCAAAGTTCAGTTCAGTTCAGTCACTCAGTCGTGTCTGACTCTTTGTGACCCCATGAATCGCAGCACGCCAGGCCTCCCTGTCCATCACCATCTCTCGGAGGTCACTCAGACTCACGTCCATCGAGTCCGTGATGCCATCCAGCCATCTCATCCTGGGTCGTCCCCTTCTCCTCCTGCCCCCAATCCCTCCCAGCATGAGAGTCTTTTCCAGTGAGTCAACTCTTAATTGAGTGCAGCACTTTCACAGCATCATCTTTCAGGATTTGAAACAGCTCAACTGGAATTCCATCACCTCCACTAGCTTTGTTCGTAGTGATGCTTTCTAAGGCCCACTTGACTTCACATTCCAAGATGTCTGGCTCTAGATTAGTGATCACATCATCATGATTATCTGGGTCGTGAAGATCTCTTTTGTACAGTTCTTCCATGTATTCTTGCCACCTCTTCTTAATATCTTCTGCTTCTGTTAGGTCCATACCATTTCTGTCCTTTATTGAGCCCATCTTTGCATGAAATGTTCCCTTGGTATCTCTAATTTTCTTGAAGAGATCTCTAGTCTTTCCCATTCTGTTGTTTTCCTCTATTTCTTTGCATTGATCACTGAAGAAGGCTTTCTTATCTCTTCTTGCTATTCTTTGGAACTCTGCATTCAGGTGCTTATATCTTTCCTTTCCTCCTTATGTAGAAACTTGAGGGGAGTTAATTCTAGTAAGAAGGAAATCACATTCTTAACATTTTTTTCAACTTAGGGCAGGCCCCAGGCAGTGCCACTAAGAGTCAATACTCATACAGAAACCTTACTAAAACTTAAATCTTATTTGAGGAATCTGAGGACAGAGTTCAGAGCAATAGTCTAGACACGAGGCGAAAATCCTGAGAAAAGGGGAAAGTTACAGAAGGTAGCCACACAGCCCAAATCTCCCACTAATTTCAGAACTCCGCATCCTTGGGGCAGACTTCAAGCAGCCCAGCTAAAACTGAAAGAATGGAAGGGAGATTTCAGTTGCGGCCCACTGTGGGGAGACAGAATTTGGAGCTTGAGATCAACCAAATTAAACAATATCAACAAACAATCAACTACTAAATAATATCAACAAAAATTCTTCAGAGGGACAAAACAGAATCCACAGTTTCTACAATGTATTATTCACAACATCCAGGATACAGTCTAATTAAATCAGACATATGAAGAACATAAATAAAAAGGAAAGGCAAGCAGTGGTGACTGACCCAGATATTGGAATTAGTAGACAAGGATTTTTAAGGGAGCTATTATAACTCTGCCTAAAAATAAAAACACCAAAAATGACTTTTAATGAATGGATAGGAAATTTCAGCAGAGAAAAAGAAATTTTAACAACAAAGCAAAAACCACAGGAGGATCAAATGGATTCTAGAAGTGAAGAATAGTGTCTGAGATGAAAGAGTGATGGGTTTAACAGCAGCTTGGAGATGATAAAAGAGTGAGTCTGTGAACATGAAGATAGAAAAATCTTCAAGATGATCTAATCTGAAAATGTGTGAGCAGTCAAAATCGGGTGTGGGGAGCTTTTTATTTGTACTTTTATTGTATATAGCCTACCTTTTCATAAGTTTACTAGACTAGTAAGTCAGGGGAATGTTTCATCAGAATGCATCTTCAAAAATTTTTATTTATGTCTGCGCTGGGTCTTCGTTGCTGCGTGGACTTTCCTCTAGTTGCAGCAAGCAGGGGCTATTCTAGTTGCTGTGCACTGGCTTCTCATTGTGGTGGCTTCTCTTGTCACAGAGAGCAGGCTTTAGGGCGCGTGGACTCGGCAGTTGCAGCTCCCAGGCTCTAGAGCACAGGCTCAACAGTTGTAGTGCGGGGGCTTAGTTGCTCTGCTGCATGTGGGATCTTCCCAGGTCAGAGATTTAATCCGTGTCTTCTGCACTGGCAGGTGGATTATTTACCACTGAGCTACCAGGGAAGCCCAGAACGTATCTTGATTTTGACAGTGCTTTAAACAAAATTTCTCATGATATGCTTATGTACAAGATGGAAAAATGTGGACCACGCGGCTCTCTATACGTTCACTCTTGATCTCTGCCACTCTCCTAGACTGACTTCATTGCTATAATGGGGGTTGTATAAAATGCAATGCTCAAAACAGGGAAGGAACACTCACCTGTTACCTGTGAGCTTTTACTTACTTGTTATCCTCCTTCACTAGTATATAAACTCCGTGAAGGCAGGAAATGCCTCTCTGTATCCTCCTAGTTGCTGAGACCTGAAATTAGTCCTGTTCTCTTGAACAGGGGCAGACACTGGGTTAACATGAAGATGAGCATGGTGACAAGAAATCCAGGGATGTATTACATTCAGAAATTCCGGTTAACAGAATGTTTGCTCCAGGGAAATCAGTCAGCAGGGCCCTGGTGCCAAGCTAGTCTTGGAAAGAAGACTTGTCTCTTGTGTGCTTAGTTGCTCAGTCATGCCCAACTCTTTGCGACCCCATGGACTGAAGCCCGACAGGCTCCTTTATGGGGATTCTCCAGGCAAGAACACTGGAGTGGGTTGCCATGCCCTCCTCCAGGGCATTTTCCCAACCCAGAGATCAAACCTAGATCTCCCACATTGCAGGTGGATTCTTTACCAGCTGAGCCACCAGGGAATCTCAGTCTCTTGAGGGTAGTGTTTCTCCAAGTGTGGTTCAGAGGCCTGCTTCAGAATTACCTGGAGTGCTTGTTAAAAACTGGGGGACTAATCTTAGATTTGTTAAGCCTGCATTTCTAAGGATGGGTCTTGGAGAACTACAGGCATCCTAGACAATTCTTACGTAGATACCTTTATTTTTAGGGGTTGAGGAGCTGATAAAAGCAAGAATGGACTAAGTCCTAGGGCAAGTTTCACAATCTTGGCACCACTGGCAGTTTGACTGGATAATTCTTTGTTAAATTATTTGGGGGGGGGGTGTCCTGTGCATTGGAGGATGTTTAGCAGTATCCCTAGTTTCTAATCCTCTAAATCTCAGATTACCCCCTCCTCTCCCAGTTGTGACAACCAAAAATGTTTCCAGACATTCCAAAATGTCCCCTGTGGGCAAAATTGGCCCTGCTTGAGAACCACTCCTTTGGGGGATCAGAAGGAGAAAGCAACATTGGAGAATGTCCAGCTGTTGGAACTAGGATGCTACGTTAGAATGAGAGCTACAACAAGAGTTCCTCTACAAGGCTCGTCGTGTTGGTGGCCTAGCAACCTTTTTGTAGAGGGGCCATAGGAGTCTAGAGTTGGTGACAGATGGAATATAGAGGCTGAGAACTAGACAGGGTGTCACACCAGGTCTTGGTCATGGCTGTGCACTGGAATCAACATGGAATTGTAGAAACATAAAAATGCATCAGCCAGCCTTAGCTCTACTGAAGCGGAATTTCCAGTGAATTTCCAGGTACTTGGTACACAACCTGGATTCAGGAACAGTCACAGGGTTAGATGACATCCTGAGTACTGTGTTCAGGAACTCAGAAGGAGACAGTTCAGTTCAGTCACTCAATCATGTCCGATCTTTGCGACCCCATCGACTGCAGCACGCCAGGCCTCCCTGTCCATCACCAATTCCCGGAGTTTACCCAAACTCATGTCCATTGAGTCGGTGATGCCATCCAACCATGTCATTCTCTGTTGTCCCCTTCTCCTCCCGCCTTCAATCTTTCCCAGCATCAAGGTCTTTTCCACTGAGTCAGTTCTTTGCATCATGTGGCCAAATTATTGGAGTTTCAGCTTCAACATCAGTCCTTCCAATGAATATTCAGGACTGATTTCCTTTAGGATGGACTGGTTGGATCTCCTTGCAGTCTGAGGGACTCTCAAGAGTCTTCTCCAACACCACAGTTCAAAAGCACCAATTCTTCGGCACTCAGCTTTCTTTATAGTCCAACTCTCACATCCATACATGACTACTGGAAAAACCATAGCTTTGACCTTTGTTGGCAAGTAATGTCTCTGCTTTTTAATATGCTGTCTAGGTTGGTCATAGCTTTTCTTCCAAGGAGTAATTCATGGCTGCAATCACCATCTGCAGTAATTTTGGAGCCCAAAAAACGTCTGTCACTGTTTCCACTGTTTCCCCATCTATTTGTCATGAGGTGATGGGACCAGATACCATGATCTTAGTTTTCTGAATGTTGAGCTTTAAGCCAACTTTTTCACTCTGCTCTTTCAATTCATCAAGAGGCTCTTTAGTTCTTCTTTGCTTTCTGCCATAACGGTGGTGTCATCTGCATATCTGAGGTTACTGCTATTTCTCCTGGCAATTTTGATTCCAGCTTGTGCTTCATCCAGCCCAGCGTTTCAGTCCAGGAGACAGACTGGGCATAAAACTGCCTGGGCAAAGCAAACCTCAGCAATGCTTAGTGTCTGAACCTCTTTAATAGCTCCCTTTCCATCCCACAAGTGAGAATGAAAGCATTACATACGTATCTGTTATGGCTAGACGATCCTAAGTATGGAATTTCCCCAATTTTACTCTTAGCCTGAGTTCTGAACCTACTCTCTCTTTTGTGATGTTTCCTCTTTTCACCCCACTGCTTAATGCAATTTCTTTCTCTCTGTCCAGCCCCCTTTTCCTTTTATTTGCTTGGCTTGTGTATGATCTGGGCAGTTTCAGAGGTAGAATCAAAGCCTTGCTGATAGACTGGGAGTTTCTAACTTCCTTTTAAAGGCACTGCTCAGACACCTATTGTATTAAGAAATGGAAAGTAAGACTGTAAAGCAGTAAGACAGCTTCCACAAACTGCACAAGAAATATTAGTTTCATACAGTAGAACTTCATCCTTTTGACAGGAAATCCAGAAAAGAAAAAAAATTCTGTGCCACTTTCCAAGTATCTCCATGGAGAAACTCAATTAAACTTGATTAATCTTAGTTAAATCTAGCTACTGGTTCAGCAATAATTACAAAACAGCCCAATAATAATTCTGTAAAAACACTGGTTTTATTATTAAAAAAAAATAAAAGGAGAAGACAGAAACAAAAATCCTGGTCATTTGCAGTATCTATCAGCTTTCAATTTGGCTCTCCTGTTTAAACAAAAAACAAATAATAAAAAAATTAATCTATGTGAAAACATGTCATATAGTGGTCACCTGCTACTAAAATCATAAACTGTGTTCGGCAATTGTGCCCTCAGTTTCAGCTATTATCTTACCACACTGCTTATGGTAAAATATTTTAATTAAAATGTTTACTTCTCAATTTTATGTTTCATAATACATGGGATTTTATTCTTACCAAAAACATTTTTCCTAATCTTTAACTCATGTTGCCTAAGGGCTTTTAAAATCCATAACAGCAATTTTAATTGCCTCTAAATTTAAGTATTGGCCTAAACTTCTATTTAATAAGGTGGGAATGTTGTATTTTCATAAGTGATACAGGTTATAGGACACAAACCTTATTCTGTTTCTTTCAATTCCATATCCTGATTACTTTTATTGCCTATTCTTGATTTCCTAGAAATAGGTACGTTAATATGCTCAGCTGGAAATAATCATTACATCATTTGTTGTCTTCAGGTAGTCACTTGATCAACTGGTTAACAGGAAACACCTGATACAGCACTGTTATTATCAAGAAATCTAAAGAAATATCTTAAAGCTAACTTTGCAACAAAAGACTTGAAAAGTGGCAGATTACCAAATTCTCTTCTGATCTGGTGCTTACTTGATTTGTATTTGTAAGCTCACAGCTAAGCCTCTCCAACCATTTTACTAATGTTGGAAATCCAGGACACCACTTTCTTAAATAGGAACTAATAAACAAATATTAATAATGTGCTATGTTGAATATCCTGCACATGTATGAATTCAACTTAACAAAGTGCTTCAATTTTATCAACTTTATACTTAGAAATTTTAAAACTGATTTTTATCTCATTTTTGGAAACCTGTAGTACTTTTAACAGAACCCACTGAATTTTAAAATTACTACTTCTCTCTGCTGCTGCTGCTGTTGCTAAGTCGCTTCAGTCGTGTCCGACTCTGTGCGACCCCACAGATGGCAGCCCATTGGGCTCCGCCACCCCTGGGATTCTCCAGGCAAGAACACTGGAGTGGGTTGCCATTTCCTTCTCCAATGCATGAAAGTGAAAAGTGAAAGTGAAGTCGCTCAGTCGTGTCTGACTCAGCGACCCCATGGACTGCAGCCTACCAGGCTCCTCCATCCATGGGAGTTTCCAGGCAAGAGTACTGGAGTGGGGTGCCATTGCCTTCTCCGACCACTTCTCTCTAGCCCTGGTTTAACAGTTACAAAAAAGTCGATGGTAAATGAATTTATGAAGTAGTTTCAGTCAAACCTGAATTGCTTGTAACAAAATATATAAGCCCTTGGAATCTGGCTATTTCCAAATATTTTTTCTTGGTGATCTTTTTCCAGACTTACAATGTCCCTTTTAAGGTAATACCACCACATTCAAAACTTAGAAATAAAAACAAATTTTTAAAATTACAATAATTAAGAAAAGAACATGTGTTTATACACCACTTCTATTGGACACTGAAAATAGTTGGAAATGAATAAAAGTTTACTTACCTGTCCAGAAGTGTTTCATGCAAGAATCCATCTTTCCGGGCCTTTTTCAGAATTTTACTGTCTTCTTTACTTATTTTAAGCTTGTGGTCTTGGAAGCTCTGGAATTTTTTTCTGTTAAGAAAATGCCTTTCTTGAAAAATGTCTCAAACTTTGATTATACATGTTTACTAACAAGCTTACTAATATTTTAAGTTTTTCATTTACTAAAGAAAAACTGTTCTTCTCAAATAACTGATAACTTTTCAACAACAAAAATGACTTTTCTACCCCACCATCAAGAAGGCAGTTGTCTGGGTAGCTCTACAAACTTAATTAACACTTGGGAGTGTTGGCTGGAGTCTCCTGTGTCCTGGCAATGTTTGACATGCTTTAGGTACTGATGGCGACAGCCACTCTACAGAGCAGGACTGCTGTTTAGTCGCTAAGTTGTATCTGACTCTTTGCAACCCCATGGATGGTAGCCCACCAGGCTCCTCTGTTCATGGGATTCTCCAGGCAAGAATACTGGAGTGGGTTGTCATGCCCTCCTCCAGGGAATCTTCCCGACCCAGGGAATGAACCTGCATCTCCTGCTTGGCAGGTGGATTCTTTACCACTGAGCCACTGGGGAAGCCTTGAGCAGGGAGAACAGACCAATCCAGGTGACGGGAATGTTGAAACCTGAACCCTTACGAGAGGCGGTCAGCTCAGTGCCCTGTCCTAGACATCTCCTGCTTGGCAGGTGGATTCTTTACCACTGAGCCACTGGGGAAGCCTTGAGCAGGGAGAACAGACCAATCCAGGTGACGGGAATGTTGAAACCTGAACCCTTACGAGAGGCGGTCAGCTCAGTGCCCTGTCCTAGAGTCTATATTATGTTGTCTTTTCTTATCTTTCAGGTCTTTTATGTTAGGTGTCTTGAGAAGCATGTCACTGCCAAACCTATGGTTCTAAAAGAAAAAAAAATACCTACACGTAATTGATTTCACACTGTTTGACATTTCCTTTGTCTTCTTCTGGAATATCATCTTTTTTCTTAGTTTCTCTTTCGGCACAGGATCTGATCTATATATTGGAGATGAGAACACAGAGGTTACACAGTTATCTTCCCCTGCCCCACCTTACTTATTACAAAAGAACATTCCAGATGATTTCTTATACAAAAGAAGAAAACAACTTGGCAGTTAGATTCAGAAAAAAACAAGTTCTAGATATGTTTATATATACATGTAACTTACATAAATAATTGCTATTATATGTTTCCTTAGAGCCCTTACATGAGAGAAACGAAAGAGAAAATTACTTGAAAAGCATTTTACAGATCAGATATCACTACGCCACATTAGGCAATAATTTAACTAGTTTAATTTTGGCTCCAAAAGTAAATACAGTAGAATCAAATTATTCTGCTATTTAGTGTACACTTTATAACACTGAAAGTTTAAGACAGTAGCTGTTTTACTATGCATAGGCTTTTACCAAATGCTTCAAAGCTTTTAACATAACACAATTTGTTTCTACCTAATTGGAATTTATCCCTTTTAAATCCTTTTACCTTCATAAGTTTTGACAGATACTATCACCTGCAATAGATAAACTGACACAGATGTAACTATTAAGATCAACTGAGTAGGGCAAAGGGCTTCCCTGGTGGCTTAGATGGAAAAGACTGCCTGCAATGCAGGAGCCTAGGGTTCAATCCCTGGGTGGGGAAGATTCCCTGGAGAAGGGAATGGCTACCCACTCTCGTATTCTTGCCTGGAGAATGGAGTGGGGCAGGAAGGGGATAGAATTCAGGGCCAAGGAACTGGCAATCTGCAATCCAAAGGACCGACATCTTGAAAGTAATCTCTGTGGCATAGAGCATGTTCCAAGATTGCTTCGAAAGTTGTAGGCAGTAATAAGTCATGAGCAATTAATATGTGTGCAACCACTCTGGCTGGAGAAGTCCTCAAAAAACTGGAAATTCTATACTGTGACACTATACTGCCCTTGGCAGGAAGGGATGTGTTCTGGTAGATAAGGCCAGTCTATGAAGGTGGACGCTGACACAGACAAGCAGAGCCTGCAATGTGGAAGGGAGGGTGGACCGAGTCCTGGATTATTGCTGCTCAGAGGTTCCAGGTATCTGCCCAACCAAACAGACCCAGGGAAACCTGACAGGTACTTCAGGTACAGCTGCAACTGTTGATAAATACAGCATACTTTTTTTTTTTCCTTCTGTAGTTGTGCAAAGTACTGCTTATAGAGTTGTAGTGTTTGTCTTCAATAATCATACTTTTATAATGCAATCCAAGTAAACCATTTAAACATGATACAAAAAATTAAATATAATTAAAAATGAAATAAATAGGTTAGTGGGATCTTAGTTCTCTGGCCAGGGATAGAACCCGTGTCCCTGCAGTGAGGCCTGGAGTCTTAACCACCAGACCACCAGAGAATGCCCCGCCAGCATTTTTCTAGTGTCTTGCTTTCGGAGAAGAAATGTGCTGTGGAAGGTAACTTCTAGGGTTAGTTGCGCCTGGGTATGCATTCTGTCTCCACTTTAGCTGTGTGACTTCGTGCAGTGACTGATCAAAACAGTGAGGATTTAAGGATGGTTAGAGGCTGTTCCTCCCCTGGACAGTTAAAAGATAATAGTAACTATCTTATGGGAACACTAAAGACAATCATGCATGTGCCTGGAGCTATTTGCTTTAGTTTTATGTATTGAATAACTGAAAAATATAAATTATGACTAACACTTTTAAAAATTACAACAAAAGAAAATCTAGATTTTAGATTTAAATTTTTGGGGATATTTTTAGCAGTGAAAATGGCTTTTGAGAAAATTATGGAAGATATACTAAAACTTCTAATTCCTGAGCTATCTAGAATGGTATTTCTTTCTCCATCAATCAACTCCAAATGATGAAATGAAGAGTTACTGGTATTAACATTCTTGTTTCAAAAGATTAGTGATATTTTTGAGGTTAAAAAGAATACTGTAAGACTGTAAAACTAAAGATTATGAAAACGAGAATATTTAAAAAGTAAAATCAAATATATGACACAGAATTTAAAACAAAATGTATACACATACTTGATAGATGCATTTAAGTTATGCTGATAGTAGAGAAAATGTAACATGGATTTTTATGCTTTATTTATAAGGATTAGGCCACTTTAAAAGAGGCTTTCTTTCCTCGTTTCTTTCTGCCTTCCACCATGGCCCTCACTAATGCATTACACACAGTGAGTGTGAATCAGACTGCAACATTTTAAACAGACGTAGTCACATCATATATGTGACGTGCATTAGTCCATAGAAAATTCTCATGATTACCTTTATCATTTCTTCTTCTCCTGCCGTTTTACTTTTTGCTTCTATATCACCTGCTTCATTGCATCTAATAAAACAGCTATTGGAGGCCAGTAAAGCCATTTTCCCCTAAATGAAACAAAATAAGAAGAAGTAAGTTATAAGAATATCTGCAAAAAGATTCTTAAGTCTTGAGATTGAACTGATTCCTTCCCAAATTTAAATGGAATCAGGAACAAGAATGTGAAGAAAACCTAGAAAATAAAAAAACATAGAAAAGCAAATCAGAATCATTTATAATCTTACTACTCAAAGATAATCACATTAAATACTTTTAATATATTCTATTAGTAGATTTAGTAAGACTAAATTCTAACTATATGGAATAGAATTATTTCCTTTGGTCTCAAAGATTTACTGGAATATAATTGATTTGGTCAGTTTTTTTAAAAATTAGCTTTAAAGAAAAAAAAAATAATGTATTTTACTCAAATAGTAATATTTTAAGATTTTACTCCATAATTAGAAAATATAAAAAAATAATAGTTGAAGTATAATCAACTATACTTCAATAACATTAAAAAAAAAAGAAATGTAGAAAAAAAATAGAAAAGCTAGCCTTCGATGCCTTTGAATTTATTGCTCAGAACTTTTAAGAATCAAGGGTGTAGGAAGAATTTAATCATCATCATAACCGGTGACCAAATTGCTAATAACATGAGTTTGATTTAATTTCTTATTTGAGGGAGTGAGGGCTGAGTTTTCTGTCATCTGCATGACTCTTGGTGAGCTGGGATGTGGCTGTAATTTAGTCCAAGGTGATTTAAATCTGTGCTGCTGATTTTTCCGCTGAGTCCCTTTTCTGTGTTAAAGTTTTACTTGCTACACCAGGGACTTTTAAGTCTTTCTTAAAATTTTAAAACTTAGTGTCTTCCCCCAAAATAAAGTGAAATGAAAATCTCTGTTCTGTATGACTGGTAGTATCTGACTAATCATGTTGCCTTATGATATGCTGGCCTCTTCTGTTGATATAATGAGAAATAGCTATTCAGTTTCTTTGCCATTAAAAACTTTTTTTTTTGTTTTTGCTACTGAATGTTTTTTTAAAAATTCTGAGCTCAGATCAAGTGTAGAAATCTTCACAGTTATAAAGATCCATAGTAATAAAACCTTTTCATCATTGCTCAGAACTGATCAGCCTTTCATACACACACACACTCACTCATCAATAAAGTCCTGAATTATCTACTGTCACCTTTACACACACACACACACCCCACCCCCACCCCCACACGCTTTAAATTCTTTAGCTTCTCAGAACTACAGAGATCACACACACACACACACACACACACACTTTAAATTCTTTAGCTTCTCAGAACTACAGAGATCATGTATCAGGTACACTAAAAGGTCTTCTGATGCTCAGATTTGGCTATTTTCATCACTGATCCACTTCAGTAAGAGCAGATCTCAGAGAATTGAATGAGTATTATCTTATATATCTTGGACATTAACCCTTTAACAGATATCTAGCTTGTAAGTACTTTTCCCCAATCCACAGCATGTCTTTTCACTCTGTTGATTGTTGTGTTTTTTTCTCGTGTGTTGCACTGTTTTTTGAGATCCTTTGAAGGTTATGAATTCATGTTAGTTTGTAAAAATTTAATGCATTATATTATTGCACTCTATTTTTTTGTTTTTCCTGAATATATGCTGTTGCTGACTGTTAGAGACTTTCTCCTACGCTGAGAAGGAGCTTGTAAAAAAAAAACAATAGTACTTACATCTTGAAAAACAGGTTCCCACTGCTCTCTAGGTCCAATTGCATCTGAACGCCCAACAACAAGTCCGTCTGAATTTATACCAAGGTATTTTCCATAGCCAGATTTCAGGGCAATTCTTCAGATTAATAAAATAGTTAAATGTTAAAAACTGAGAGAAAATTAAATGTGGAACACAAAACGTGTGTGTACAATTCAGATTAACCACAGTTCCAATGTTCAAAAGCCATGTGTGGCAAGTGGCTACCATACTGGATCATGTGGCTCTGTGTATACAGTTTAATATTCTACTTTTTAAGTACCAATACTATATAATACCTTATATTATGCAGTGAACATTTTCCCAAATTCATTATTCTTCAAAAACACCACTTTTAATGGATATATCCTATTATATCATGTTGTATTACAATGTATTAATTATAGTTCAACTCAAGCTTACCTGGACTCAGACAATTTGACAGCTGTAAACTGCTCTGGAGGACTAGGGCCCTCATCAACTACAAGAGAAAACATTTTGAAGTAAATATGACATTTCTTATAAATATACATGTAAAAATACTCTTTAGCTTAAAAAAAGGTAGCTCTTTCTCTTTTAAAACTAAATGTAAGAATATTATATTATGTAATTATAATACAGTATATGGCCTTCCCTGGGTGGTTCAGACAGTGAAGAACCCACCTGCCAACACGGCAGACGTGGGTTCAATCCCTGGGTTGGGAAGATCCCTTGGAGTAGGAAAAGGCAACCCACTCTGTATTGTTGCCTGAAGAATCCCATGGACAGAGGAGCCTGGTGGGCTACAGTCCACAGGGTCACAAAGAGTCGGACATGACTGAGCAACTTAACACACGACACAGTATTCATAGTATCAAGAGTTACTTTATCTTCAAATGCAGCTCTGTTAACATCTTGATTCTAGATCATCAAGACTCACTTTGGACTTCTGACCTCTACAGTTGTGTGATAATAATAAATCTGTGTTATTTTAAGCCATTAAAAAAAGAGAGAATACTTT
>SJYT01011714.1:0-140473 GCA_006410635.1 Cephalophus harveyi
ACTCAGCCATTAAAAAGAATATATTTGAATCAGTTCTAATGAGGTGGATGAAACTGGAGCTGATTATACAGAGTGAAGTGAGCCAGAAAGAAAAACATCAATACAGTATAATAACACATATATATGGAATTTAGAAACATGGTAACGATAACCCTGTATGCAAGACAGCAAAAGAGACACAGATGAATAGAACAGTCTTTTGGACTCTGTGGGAGAGGGGATTTGATTTGGGAGAATGGCAATGAAACACGTATATTATCATATGTGAAATGAATCACCAGTCCAGGTTCCATGCATGATACAGGGTGCTCGGGGCTGGTGCACTGGGATGACCCAGAGGGATGGGATGGGGAGGGAGGTGGGAGGCGGGTTCAGGATGGGGAACACATGTACACCCATGGTGGATTCATGTCAATGTATGGCAAAACCAATACAATATTGTAAAGTAATTAGCCTCCAGTTAAAATAAATAAATTTATATAAAATAAATAATTAAAAATTTTTAAAAAAGAAAGAGTATTGCCAAAAAAATACGTCTATATTAAGACTGTCTTTCAAAAATTTTGTGGAAATATAATTGATTTATAATGTCACGTCAATTTCTTGTACACAGCAAAGTGATTCAGTTATATATATTGTTTTTTCATATTCTTTTCACAGTCTTTTCCATTATGATTCACCACAGGATATTGAATACAGTTTCCTGTGCTGTACAATAGGACCCTGTTGTCCACCCATTCTATATATAACAGTTTTCCTCTGCTAATTCCAAACTCCCATTTCTTCCCTTCCCTACCTATCCCCTGCCCCCTTGCTAAGCAACCACTTGTCTGTTCTCTGTCTGTGAATCCATTTTTTAAAAAGACTTTTTTATTTTGGAGTATAACATATTAACTGTTGGACAACAAGGGGACTCAGCCATACATATACATGTATCTACTCTCCCCTAAACTCCCTTCCCATCCTGGCTGCCCCATAAGGATCTGTTTTTGTTTCATAGGTACATTGATTTGTGTTATATTTTAGATTCCATGTGTAAGTGATGTCATAAGGTATTTGTCTTTCTTTTTTTTTTTTAATTTTATTTTTACTTTATTTTACTTTACAATACCGTATTGGTTTTGCCATACATTGACATGAATCCACCATGGGTGTATATTAGCTCCCAATCCCAAATCCCCCTCCCACCTCCCACCCCACATGGTATTTGTCTTTCTGAGAAAGACTATTTAAGAACCTAAAATAATTCTATCAGTAGGAAGTGATCTGAGAAAGAGGCTTAACTCTCAAAAAGTTCATATTCTCCTATATTTACTTCAGGTGTGGCCAAAGAAAATAATGGAAAAGAATTTTATAGAGGAAGGAGCCAGGAGCAATGGAGTATAATGGACAAAGGACTTACAGGGAGCATAATGGGAGCCTAATCCAGCAACATCCTTGCTCCCAGGAATGGGGCCCTGAAAGTGTCTGCCCAGCAGGATTTCAGAATTGCTATGGATCAGTGTCTTCTGGCTAATTCCATTCTTTCTCTTTCTGAGTGGTACTGGTTATTGGGGTTATCCTATCCTTGTTCCACCACTGTATATTGAGTATGTGGAGCATAAAACTTATTTAGTTCATGGGTCTATAGATTAAGAAAGGAGGATCTTGTAACCCCTGTGATATATTGGGGTTGTACTTTGAGAGATATGGAGCTTTGTATTTGTTACTATTTCTACCTGGAACTTTTGGGTTGTTGCCCTTTGGGGAGATGGTCAGTGTATGTTCCTTGGTAAGGAGAGTAAGGTCGCTTGGTAAGGAGAGTGAGGTTGCTCACTGGATAGCGACCAGAGAATAGACTGGTAATTATGTGTATTTAGTCCTTTCTCTGGGTACATGGTAGAGTTGCACTTTCTGATTCTTTATGGAATTAGGCAAATCCATGTAGCCTAGGAAACTTGAACAAGTATGATGTATAGCGCTTACTATAGAGTTTCTTTAAAGAGGTGTGACCCATTTGTCATGTTTTCTTTTCTGCCATATAAATATGTGGTAACAACAACAACCTAGTCCATTTTAGTTCGCTGATTCCTAGAATGTTGACGTTCACTCTTGCCATCTCCTGTTTGACCACTTCCAATTTGCCTTGATTCATGGACCTGACATTCCAGGTTCCTATACAATATTGCTCTTTACAGCATTGGACACTGCTTCTGTCACCAGTTGCATCCACAACTGGGTATTGTTTTTGCTTTGGCTCCATCCCTTCATTCTTTCTGGAGTTATTTCTCCACTGATCTCTAGTAGCATATTGGTCACCTACCAACCCGGGGAGTTCCTCTTTCAGGAACTATCAGGAACTATCCTATCATTTTGCCTTTTCATACTGTTCATGGGGTTCTCAAGGCAAGAATACTGAAGTGGTTTGCCATTCCCTTCTCCAGTGGACCACATTCTGTCAGACCTTTCCACCATGACCCATCCATCTTGGGTGGCCCCATACGGCATGGCTTAGTTTCACTGAGTTAGACAAGGCTGTGGTCCATGTGATCAGATTGGCTAGTTTTCTGTGATTATTATCGTTTCAGTGTGTCTGCCCTCTTATGCCCTCTTGCAACACCTACCGTCTTACTTGGGTTTCTCTTACCTTGGACGTGGGGTATCTCTTCATGGCTGCTCCAGCAAAGCACAGCTACTGCTCCTTACCTTGGTTGAGGGGTATCTCCTCACCGCTGCCCCTCCTGACCTTGAACGTGGAGTAGCTCTTCTTGGCCCTCCTGTGCCCACGCAGCCACCGCTCCTTGGACGTAGGGTTGCTCCTCTTGGCCACTTCCCCTGACCTCGGATGTGGCGTAGTTCCTCTCTGCCACCTCCCCTGACCTTGGGCGAGAGGTAGCTCCTCTCGGCTGTGCTTCTGTGTGGTCCTGTGTGGTCCGTCGCAGCCAGCGCACTTCCTCAGATATGCAGATGACACCACCCTTATGGCAGAAAATGAAGAGAAACTAAAAAGCCTCTTGATGAAAGTGAAAGAGGAGAGTGAAAAAGTTGGCTTAAAGCTCAACATTCAGAAAACTAAGATCATGGCATCTGGTCCCATCACTTCATGGGAAATGGATGGGAAAACAATGGAAACAGTGTCAGACTTTATTTTTGGGGGCTCCAAAATCACTGCAGATGGTGACTGCAGCCATGAAATTAAAAGACGCTTACTCCTTGGAAGGAAAGTTATGACCAACCTAGATAGCATATTGAAAAGCAGAGATATTACTTTGCCAACAAAGGTCCATCTAGTCAAGGCTATGGTTTTTCCAGTGGTCATGTATGGATGAGAGAGTTGGACTGTGAAGAAAGCTGAGCGCCTCTTACTCCTTGGAAGGAAAGTTATGACCAACCTAGATAGCATATTGAAAAGCAGAGATATTACTTTGCCAACAAAGGTCCATCTAGTCAAGGCTATGGTTTTTCCAGTGGTCATGTATGGATGAGAGAGTTGGACTGTGAAGAAAGCTGAGCGCCAAAGAATTGATGCTTTTGAACTGTGGTGTTGGAGAAGACTCTTGAGAGTCCCTTGGACTGCAAGGAGATCCAGCCAGTCCATTCTAAAGGAGATCAGTCCTGGGTGTTCATTGGAAGGAATGATGCTGAAGCTGAAACTCCAATACTTTGGTCACCTCATGCAAAGAGTTGACTCATTGGAAAAGACCCCGATGCTGGGAAAGATTGAAGGTAGGAGAGGAAGGGGACCATAGAGGATGAGATGGGTGGATGGCTTCACCTACTCAATGGACATGAGTTTGAGCAAACTCTGGGAGATAGTGAAGGACATGGAAGCCTGGCATGCATCCATGGGGTTGCAGAGTCCGACACAACTTAGCGACTGAACAATAAGAATGTTAAATATATTGCTCTGTTGCCTTCTTGAGCTTACTATTGTTGAAGTCCACGCTTATTCCTGATACTTTTACTGCGACCACCCTTCCTTTTCCATTTTGGGTTTTCTCTTTAACCTCGTTGCTGCTGCTGCTGCTGCTGCTAAGTCGCCTCAGTCATGTCCGACTCTGTGCGACCCCACAGACAGAAGCCCACCAGGCTCCCTCGTCCCCAGGATTCTCCAGGCAAGAACACTGGAGAATCCTGGGGATGGGGGAGCCTGGTGGGCTGTATTCCAAAATTTCAGTTATGTGTCTTAGTGTGAATTGATTTTCATCAGTTGTGCTCAGTGTATGGTATACCCTTTCTGTCTGAAAATTCATACTCTTTGGGGAAATTTTCATAAATTCTTTTATTGGTAATTTCTCTCTCCTTTTTTCCCTTGTTCTCTCATTATCTAGATTTCTTATTTTTTTCTCCTGCTTTCCATCCTTTTTGCTGTACTTCCTGGGCTGTTTCTTCGATCTTATCTTCAATATTTTCTGTTGAATTTCTCATTTTTGCTATCAGAAATTCCCCAAAGGTCTTTTTTTTCCCTTTCAATATTTTTTTCTTTTAACATCCTATTCTTATTTTGTGGGTGCAGTATCTTCTTTTATCTCTGAGAATATTAATGCTTAAACATTTTCTTTCTTCCTCTGCATAGTTTCCTCTGAGTTACGTTTTCCCATTTGTTGACTTTGGGTTCTATCTTTTGTATTAGAGGCTTTTTCCTTTTGAAAATATCTAATAATCCTTTACTGTCTGTTCAGGTTCCAGTAGCAAAATCAAAGAGCTGATTAAAAGCTTTGAGTTTGAGGAAATTGCTTGTCAGCTTCAGTGGTTGTTTGTTGGGGAATGTCAGTGTCGTAGGTCTGTCCTCTGACTGGTCCCCAGAGAGTCTCTACCAAACTTCTGCCTGAAGGATAAAAGTTGCCAGTGTTCTGGAACCACATGGATGATCAGGACTGGAAGTCTCAGGACCCTATATTTAACATTACACAATAAGTAATTTTCATTGTTTATGGTCTGGTGCTCATCTCCTCAATTGTGCTGGTTGACCCCTAGCCCAGAGATTGTGTTTTACCCCGTTTCCAGAGAATAAGCCTCCAGTCTTTTGCCACAGGTGGGGGTGGGGCAGGAGCATATCAGCATGGGGTGGGGAGGGAAGAATCAAGAAAGGAGACTGAGAAGGAGTGACCGGTTAAGTTGAAAGACAATTCAGTGAGAATGTAGTCCTGAAGCAAGTGAAGAAGAGGTTTTAGGGAAGAGAGAGTAGATCCCTTGTGACAAATAGTCTGATGAGTAAGATGAGCACAGAGAACTAACCATTGGACCTGGCAATGCAGACCTCATTGGTGACCTTGATGAGAGCTGTCTCCTGGACTTGGGGACAAGAGCCTGGTTGGAATGAGTTCTAGAGAGAATGGTAGGAGAGCACGTGGTGACCTTGAGTGTGGACAATTCTTTCCATTTCATTCATTCCTCTTAAAATAACCCTGTGTGATAGGCAGTCATCCCTGTTAAGTAGATTTGAAGTTTAGGAAGCAGTCTCAGAGAGGTTTACATGAATGTGCTGATGGCCTCACAGCTAGGTGCTTCTCAAAACATCATTTATATAATCTTTCTTGTATTAGGTGTCCCCCCGCCCCCAACCCCCAACTTCTGGTTGCAAAGATATCTGATGGTGTCAGTTCCTGATGCTTTTGCAGTATAAATTGTGTTGATTCTCAGCTTCTCCAGTTGCTAGCTGGGGATTCAGCATTCTTGGGTCCACTAAGTCACTCATCACTTTTCTTGTCTTTCAGCTTAAATTTAGCTTCCAAAATTTTTAGATTGTTTTAAGAAGAGGGCTTTCAGGCTCCAGTGAACCTCATCCGGCCCTCCAGTGCCCCTCCTCGTCTTCTTTGATGATTCTTCCTCATCTCCCCAAACTCTCAGACAGTCCTTGGATTTCTCTTTCTTCCTGGGTGATTTAATTCAGTTTCTGGGCTTTAAACACCTTCTTCATGACCATGGTTCCCATTATATTTCTAACCTTTGATCTCTAGCTTCCTATATCCACTTGCCTACTCAATATCTTCAGTTCAATACTTAACATTGTCAATTTGACATGTCCAAAACTCAGCTTCTAATTTTCTCCCCCAAACCCTCTCATCCCACAGTTTTCTTACTTTCCTAAATGCAGCTCCCAGGAAAACCCCTGAGGTCATCCTTGACTTCATTTTTTTTCTCACACCCCTCATCCTGTAAGTCAGCCGTTCTTGTTGACTCATTCCAACTTGGGTTGGGATCCTGCTTGCCCCATAGACTGAGTGAGTGTGTTAGTGTTCTGTGGCTGCTGTAACAAATTACTGCAAACTCCGCAGCCCACATAACAAATTCATTATCTTACAGTTATGTAGGTCAGAATCTGACAAGTCTCTTTGGGCTAAAATCAAGGTGTTGACAGGGCTGCATTCCTTTCTGTCAGCTCTGTATGGGATTTATTTCCTTGAATTTTCCAGCTTCTAGAGGTCACCCACATTCCTTGCTTTGTGGTCCTTTCCTCTGTCTTCAAAGCCAGCAAAAGGAAGTTGAGTTCTTCTCACATTGCATTACTCTGAGTTTCTGCTTGCCTATTCCATTTTCTCTTGTGTGGGACTTTTAGTTTTTACTCTATGTTCTATTATATCATTTGAATTAAAAATTTAAAAATTTATTGAGGTAACTGACTTAGAACAAGATATTAGTTTTATATGTACAACATTATATTTCAGCTTCTATATACACAACAGTGTGTTTACCACCAAAGTTTAGTTTCTATCCATCCCTGTTGATCCTCGTTACCCATTTCACTATCTCTATCATTTCCCCTTAGGTAACCACTACTCTGTTCTCTGTATCTGTGTGTTTGTTTATGTATGGTTTGATTGGTTCATTTATTTTATTTTTTGTTGTTGTTGCTTGTTTTTTATTAATATATTCCACATATGAGTGAATTCATACAATCTTTGATTTCTCAAGGTCTGTTCATGTTGTTGCAAATGACAGTATTTCACTTTTTATGGCTTAATAGGATTCTATCATATATGTGTATCTATTTTTAAAATATTTATTTATTTATTTTATTTGGCTGCCTTGGGTCTTGGAGCATGTGGAACCTTTAGTTGCAGCACGTGAACTCTGAGTTGCGGCATGAGGGCACTCACTAGTCCCCTGACCAGGGATCGAACCCAAGCCCCCTGCTTTGGGAGTGTGGAGTCTTAGCCACTGGAACAGTAGGGAAATTCCAACTTTCATTTCTTAAATACCTTTTCCTATTGAGTCAAGGGAGGTATGATTACTCACATATTTTAGATAAAGAAACTGAAAATCAGAAAGGCTTTTGCTCCAGGTGAGTGGGGAGATCGGAATTCCACCCTGGGTGTGTGTCTGCCTCTGTACTTGCTGCCTATAGATGAGGTAATATATGTCCATACCTGGGACCCAGTGTGCGTGTGTGGAGGTGGGGGCAATGCTGTGTACCTGCGTGGCACTTGTGGGGTCATCCCAGTGGATCCTTAAGCCTCCCTGATCCCAGGTTGGGAAAGGAGCAGCCCCACTCCCCATCCCTGGCTGGGAGCAGGGTCTGGACCCCCTGGGCTGGGAATGCAGCCTGGCAACCTCATGGAGGATGGTGGGTCTGGCTTCTGAACTCAGCTTGCAGCTACACATGGGAGCAATAGTCCTGGAAATTGTTGGCTCAGTGATCTTCGCGAGATGCCAGTGAGCAGTTCTGAGAGAGGGCAGGGATCAGCAGATGGAGGGGAAGGATTTCTTTTGTTCGTTGCTGTCCCCTCTTGCTGTCTCCCCGCAGGAGGAGGAGGGGAGGGTGTGGGCCGCCTGCCCCTCCTGCCCCTTGGCTGCTCATCAACACGCAGTGCCTGCTGCTGTGAGAGGGTCCTTGCTGGCTTTGTGCCGTCAAGTTTACGGCCAAGGTGGCTTGGGCAGGGAAGCAGAGAGGGGTGTTAGCTAGGCCTCACCAGGCCCCACTGGAAAACAGGGTCCAGGCAGAAATCCAGGCTTCCCTAAACCTCCCAGTTTGTGTGTGGCTCCTAGCAGTGTCCTGCCCTCAGGAGGGGACCTCATTTCCTTCGAAAGCCTCATGTGCCCTTTCAAACACTGGCCCCTGTGCTGGGCCCCCAGGGACTCGCTGTCCAGTGGTAGAATTAGACAGGAAATGGTCAAGGGTAACAAGCGGTGATGACAGTGGCTGCAAGGAAGAGAGCAGTATGGGGGGACCACAGGGCTAGGAGTACTTGCCTTGTTTGATTAGGGTGTGTTGGGAAGTCTGTTTGGGGGGATGTTTAGAATTTTTCCAGGTGGAAAGGAAACAGTTCCACATGCAAAGTCCTGGAGGCGTGAATGTAGGGGTGCGTTGTTGTTTAGGTGCTCAATTGTGTCTGACTCTTTGCGATCTCTTGCCCGCTTGGTTCCTCTGTCCATGAAATTTCCCAGGCAAGAATACTGGAGCGGATTGACATTTCCTTCTCCAAGGATCTTCCTGACCCAGTTAGATCCCTCCAGGGATCAAACCTGTGACTCCTGCATTGGCAGGGAGATTCTTTACCATCAAGCCACCAGGAAAGCGCAGATGTGAGGCTCAGGACTAAAAAGGTCTTGGGTATAGTGGGCCTCAGGGAGGGTGTGGTGGAGGATGCAGTTAGAGAAGGAGGAGAAGCTGACAGAGGTGAGCTGGAGTGGACAATGGGGAGGGTGTCCAGATGGTGGCTGTGTTTCCTGCCTCACTAGAGTTTGGCCTTTCCTGGAGATCCTCACGTCTTGTATGTTTGGAAGGAGTGGCTTGGTGAAATTTATGCTTTGGTCTCTCTGAGAGGGTGGGTTAGAGGGAGAAGGCTGGTAGGGAAGACACCAGACAGGAGTCTCATGGGTGTTCTGGGTCAAAGTGCAGGTCGGGGTATTAAGAAAATGGTGCCTAGAAGTAGCTGGAGCCAGACCTGGTGAGCTTGTTGCCACCTGGCTGTGGGGTCAGACAGAGCTGCTCCCAGGATTCTCCCAGGTGCAAGGGTCTGTAGTGAACTCTTAACCAAGAGAAGAAGGACAGGAAACTTCAGGAAGGTGATGGTGAGCCAAACTTTGGATATGCTGTGTTGGAACGTGGAGGTGCATGTAACAAGCAGGTGGTTAGAAATTCAGGTCCAGATTTTAGGAGAGAGGTCTGGGCCAGAAATGAGGGCTTGAGGAAAGGCAGTGCCTGAGGTGGGGGTGTGGGTGAGTCTATCAGGGAGAAAGACCTGGAAGAGGAGAAGGAAGGGAGAGAGGGTGGAAGTGGCTGCCTGTGAAACACTGTCACTGAAGGAGGAGGCTGAGGACCCCTGACAGGAGGCAGAGGAGGTGAGGTGGAGGAGCAGAAGGAAAACCAGGGAGGACAAGTCCTGCAGCCAAGAGAAGAGGAAAGCCTGGAAGAAAAACCGCGTGCATGCTAAGTCACTTCAGTTGTGTCCAGCTCTTTGTGACCCTGTGGACCATAGCCCACCAAGCTCCTCTGTCCATGGGATTCTCCAGGCAAGAATATCGGAGTGGGTTGCCATGCCCTCCTGGAGGGGATCTTCCCGACCCAGGGACAGAACCTGCGTCTCTCACGTCTCCTGCACTGGCAGGCGGGTTCTTTACCACTAGTGCTACCTGGGAAGCCCAGAAGAAAGACTAAAGCAACATCATTGCTCCTGGCAACTTTGTGGTCCTAGGAGACCTACGATTTCTAAGTATTTGGGATGTGAGGGACTGAGGGGGACATTTTATTCGATTCTTCTCAGCAGGTGGGTTGGAGGGTCCACTATGTCCTCAGTGATACGTTGCATCCTTGGTTTCCCCTTCCCCCCAGGATGTGTCTGGGCCCCAGGGAAGAATGAAGAGGCTGGTGAGAAAGAGCCGCTGCTGAGAAACTCCACGTGGCATTGAAATGTGAGACTGCACTGCTGGGAAGCCCCCAAGAGTGTCACTCACAAAGTGGGGACAGAAGAGGGGCAGAACCGCCTATTGCCTACCAGAGTCCCCAGCCACGCTTCTCTGGGCTGAAGGTGCCTGGACTACATTTCCCAGCCTCCCTTGCGATTAGATGTGATCCTCCCTTGAATGTGAGAGTTGGACTATAAAGAAAGCTGAGCACCAAAGAATTGATGAAATTGTGAATTGATGAAGACTCTTGAGAGTCCCTTGGACAGCGAGGAGATCCAACCAGTCCATCCTAAAGGAAATCAGTCCTGAAATCTGACACAGGTTCTGATGCTGAAGCTGAAGCTCCAATATTTTGGCCACCTGATCCCAAGAACTGATTCATTGGAAAAGACCCTAATGCTGGGAAAGATTGAAGGCCGGAGGAGAAGATGGGATGACAGAGGATGAGATGGTTGGATGGCATCACTGACTCGATGGACATGAGTTTGAGTAAGCTCCAGGAGTTGGTGACGGACAGGGAAGCCTGGCGTGCTGCAGTCCATGGGGTCACCAGACACGACTGAGCGACTGAACTGAACTGTGACTAGATGTGACCATATGGCTGAGTCCTGACCAATGGGATAATGCGGCCACTTCCAGCCAGGGCCCCTTAGGACCTCCCTTGTGCAATCCTTGCTCTCTTCTTCCATTTGCTGTAAAACAGGGAAGACTCTGGGGTCCTAGAGGAGGGTGGAACCACAAGATAGAAGGAGCCTGGGGTTACGAATTGGCAGGAAGCCAACTCCCTTTTGGGCTGTGCTGTGAACAAGAGATAAACTTTTATTGTGTTTGGTCCATGAGATTTAGTTATTTATCTGCGTAGCAGCTAGTGTCAACCAATACAGAGATTTTTCTTTCCTTGCTGGTCAACTGCGTTGCAGATGTGGCCGGTCTTGGACTGAGAGCCTGGAGTGAGCAGAGGGGACCAGTGTCGGTCCCAAGGAGTGGCCAGTGGGGAGGAATCCAGAGGAAAGGTTGGCACCACCTGGCAGAGAGGATGCCCGTGGGTGGCCGACTAGACCAGTACTTTGTACTCAGCACCTGTGACATATTTCTTGGGGATGGTCAGAAATACCACTGTCTCCTAGGGGTGGTCTAGCAATTACAGTGGGGGAGAAATGGAAGTTATCATGCTGGTGCTGTTCTTTGCATTAAGTGTGTAATAGGATAGTGCCTGGCACAGAGTGAATGCCTCTTCAGTGTAGATGCTGATGGCTCTGAAGCTGGTGTGACCAGGGAAACCAGGTTACACATGATGCAGTGCTGTTGACCTTGTACCTGCTATGCCCCCCGCCCGTCTTTCTCTCCCAGATGTAGGGCCAGACAGACTGTGGAACTATAAGATGGAAGCCGTGCAGCCTTGTGACCAGGTTTCTTTTCCACATTGTATGTGGATAGGAATTTGACACAGTGAGCTAGGTATTAATGACGCTAGAGTTTGCTTTAAGGTTAAACTAGGAGATGGCATGACACTAAATTTGCGTTAGTGTCATTGCTGGTCACAACCCAGGTCTCCTGACTCCACAGCCAGGGTTCTCCAAATTAGGAAATTAACAGTATACTGATTTAAAAAAAGAAATAAGAGAGAGGTGCCTTGTATCCTCACACTTAGACATTGTTAACATTTTAGTTTATATCCTTCCATCATTTTTTCATATTTGTTTACACATACACATTACATATGTGGAACAGTATATATACAACATATTTATACCATGTGTATAATATATATATGTATATATACATAAAAACTAAGAGGAAAATGAATTCATGCTGTACATATTGCCTTGTAAACTGCTTTTCCCACAAAAATCATAAGATTATTTTCTATATTATTAAATATTATTTTGCACTATTTTGTATGGCCATACTATCATTTGTTTAACCTAGCTCTAATTGTTGAACAACAAATTATTGCCAGTTTTTGCTGTTATAAAAAGCTCTGGAGGTAAGCATTTGCCACTGCACATTGGTGATTTTTTTTTTTTTATATAAAGTCCTACATGTGGAATTTTTGGATCCAAAAGTAAAAAAAAACCCTAAAATTTTGGTTTTGATACACAAAAACAAACTGGTCTCCAGACAGCCTGGGTGAATTTACACTTCCATCAGTGGTAAAGGGAAGGGCCCATCTATTTATGCCCTTGTCAGCACTGGGTAATATAATTTTCCCTGGGCTCCTTTCATTCCTGGGCTATACTAGGGGGAGGAAAGCAAGCCTTGTCCTGAGTCCCCAAGTCTGTTCCTCCTAGGGGTAGGCATGCTTTGATAAGATGGACCAAGCTCAAGTGGGAGGGTGGGCAGGGGTGTGGCTGTTTGGGAGGTGCTGGTACTCAGAAGAGAGAGGGCTTAGAGCTTTCCCCTGGGCATCTGACCACTCACTGGAGCTCTGGCCGTGGACCCTAAGGGCACACCAGCCTTGTTTTGGGTAGATGGGTTGGGCCAATGAAGTGCCAGTGATGGGCCTGGGAGACAAGGTGGATGAGGATGGAGTAAGGTGGACACCACTCATCGTTGGCTCCAGGAGCTGTAACTAAAACAAATATTTGGAGGCTGGGATTGCTTAACTTTCTCCTTGGAATCAGCAGACTCTCGGAGGCTTGGATTAATTTGAAGAAATTTACTAGCGGAGTTTGTGGCAGATAAAACAGTTTGCTTATTTCACACTTGTATGGCCACCTGCTAGGAACTGTTTGTTCAGTTTCGAATTCTTTAATTAAAATCAACATAAAACAGATTGAAAACATCCCAAGAAGGGGATGCTTGATTTGCTGGAGGATATTGCAGAAAGATGGAGCAAAGTGGTTCAGAAAGCGCTTCGTCACTAAGGGAGCAGAGGGGAAGAAACATGTAGCTTGAGTAACTGTGGGGCTTGAGTATGCACATCCCTGTGGGCAAGTGGCCATCAGAGGAGCAGAGAACTCACATGAGTCTTTCCATGATGACGGTGGGCAGGGTGGAAAAGTGAGAGGTCTGTTTCCACTACTCAGAAAAGGCCATGTTTTTTTTTTTTCCTTTTCTTTTAGCAAATAGTCATTGAATTCCTCTGTGTCAGAAATTGTGGATAGCATGCAATCTCTGACTTCAGGAAGAGAGACAGGAAAGTGAAATGGAAATGGTCACCAAGTTTGTGCTGAAGTGCTGGAAAAAGGGTAAATGCCAGGTGCCAGGGGAGTCCAGAGGGGGAGCTGCTGCTGCTAAGTCGCTTCAGTTGTGTCTGACTCTGTGCAGCCCCACAGACGGCAGCCCGCCAGGCTCCCCAGTCCCTGGGATTCTCCAGGCAAGAACATTGGAGTGGATTGCCACTTCCTTCTCCAGTGTGTGAAAGTGGAAAGTGAAAGTGAAGTCGCTCAGTTGCGTCCAACTCGCAGCGACCCCATGGACTGCAGCCTACCAGGCTCCTCCATCCATGGAATTTTCTAGGCAAGAGTAGAGGGGGAGCACCTGACCTTAAATTGGTGAGGGGTTCAGGTCAGACTTCTGAGAAGAAATGACATCTACCTCAGGTGAGGTCTGATGAATGGATAGAAATGATTTAGGTTAAAATGATGTATCAATTAGCTGTTACTACCATCTGCTGTGTAACAAGCAGCTATAATATCTCAATGGCATATAACAGTGACCGCTTATTTAGTTCATGCTTATGTGAACTGGCTGAGAGTCAGCTGATCTGGGCTGGACCTAGTCAGGCAGTCCTGCTCCATGAGTCTCTTCTCTTCCTCCTGGGACCAGCAGGTATGATGGAAAAAGCACAGGAGAGTCAGCTCAATTGTACAAGTACTTTTCATGCCTTTAGTCATGTCATTCCCTTTAACATTCCATTGGCCAAAGCAAGTCATATGTCTGAATCCAAGATCAAGGGGAAAAGAAATATATTCTTCCTCTTTAGTGGGGTAATATTATACTCTGGGGTTCCCAGGTGGTGCTTGTGGTAAGGAACCTGCCTGCCAGAGCAGGAAACATAAGAGATGCGGGTTTGATCGCTGGGTTGGGAAGATCCCCTGGAGGAGGGCATGGCAACCCACTCCAGTATTCTTGCCTGGAGAATTTTTAGGACAGAGGAGCCTGGCAGGCTACAGTCCATGGGGTCACAAGAGTCAGACACGACTGAAGTGACTTAGCACACACGCATCATACTCTGCCTCTTTAGAGTGGTGGCCTTTAATGCAATCTAGCAGGCATGGGTGGAGAAGGGTGGTGGTGGTGGTGGGCCGTTGTGGGGTCAGGGAACAGCATGCAGGGGATCAGGCTGGGCACACGTTGAACTATCTGGTAGGGGCATTGATTATGAGGAGGGCTTACAAACTGGAGGCTTCTGGAAAGGCGTCAAGGAGGAGATGAGGAAGGGTCTTATCTGTGGGGAAAGCTTGGGGATGTTATCCCCTAGGCAGGAGGGAAGCACTGATGGATTTTAAAGTGGGGAATGACGTGACCAGAGTTGTCTGCTCTGGCTTCAGGGAGGAAACAGAGAGAAGGGGACACACAGAGAGGGTCAGGAGGCTGGTCAGGAGACTTTGAGCTGCTCAAGCTTCCTTGGGAGTTGATCTCATAATCAGGCGACCCAGGTCATGAACCCTCCACTGCTTTTACAAGGGTTTTTCCAAGTACTTAGCAGTCTTTGAAAGTGCTAAACACTCAGTTGTGTCCATCCCTTTGTGAACCCATGGACTGTAGCCCGCCAGGCTTCTCTGTCCATGGAATTCTCCAGACAAGAATACTGGAGAAGGTTGCCATTTTCTACTCCAAGGGGATCTTCTCAGCCCGGGGATCAAACCAGCGTCTCCTGCTTCGCAGGTGGATTCTTTACCATTTGAGCCACCAGGGAAGCCCCTGGTGGGGCAATCTTTATCTCTCAATATATCAGCACATAGCAGAAAGTTTCATTGCTACCAAAGCAAGTAGATAGGCTGAGTTGGTTAAGCATAAAGAGGTTTATGTGTCCTGAGGCATCCCACCCACCTTGGCCTTGATTCAGAGCAGTTGGTCCACTGAATCTCCATCATCTTTCTCCAGGCTCCACCAGCAACTGGACAGCCAGAAGCTAGAGGTCTCTACCCTTGTACGAATCACTCAGCTCACCCACCGATGGTTGATCTCACCCCCTCCCTTCCCTTTTGGGATCACAGCACTCTGTAGACACAGCTGGGCACAGGACTTCCTGCTGGAGATTTAGGGTCCCAGGGTCCTGTAGGGAAGCCTCAGGCCAGTGCCCATGTCTGGACACCTGGTTTTAACTCCTGATTATAAACTAGCCATGTTACATTTTGCACTCCATACCTAACAGCCTTGGTGCAGTAGAGAAAAACTCTGTACTCAGGGTCCAAAGACCTGGACTGGGGACTCAGTCTAGCTCCTTGCAAGCCCTGTGATCTTGAACAAGTCATAGGAGCTCTCTGGGTCTTGGTTTCCTCATGACTGGTCTACCCCAGCAGGTAAAATTGTTAAATGATGTCATGGGTGTGGAGGTTCCTGGTCAACCTCTCATCTCTTGATTCCCTGCCGAGCTCATCCCTACATAGCCTTGAAATGACAGCTTAAAGTGACCTCCTCCTCCTGAGGGCCAGGGAGACCTCTGCTAAACTCTTACAGCTTTAAACACTGCTCGCACTGGAGTGAATGCTGCTCATCAATGCTTATTCATCTCTAAGGCCTCGGGCCCTGGTGTAGAGCTGGCAGAGCCTAGGTAAACGGTGTTGAAGGAATGAGTGTTAACTCTTGTTCAGTGAATCTGGCCTGGAAAATTCATCCAATCCCCTCCTCCTTCTTCTTCCGAAGACACTTCTACCTCGTTGCCCCCCAGCCTGCCTCCTCCTTCTCTCCCACCCTCTCTCCTCCCAGGGACCACTGCCTCTGTGGCTTGGGCCCAAGCATGACTGTAGGTCTCTAGTGTGCCCTCTGCTCTCTTCCAGCCCGAGGCCCCTGAGGATGACAGTCCTCTCTTCTGTCCCATCCATACCTCTGACTGCTCAGCTGGTCCCCAGGACCAGTTGTCACATCTCATGTGCATGAACTGTGATGTTGACATACCATAGATGGGGTGGTTTAAACAGCAGACTTTATTTCTCATGGTTCTGGAGGCTGGAAGTTGAAGATCAGACTGCCTGCAGATTTGGTGTTTCTTACAAGGGCATTAATTCTATCAAGAAAGTCCCACCCTCATGACCTCATCTGAACCTGTTCACCTCCCGAAGACCCCCCACCTCCAAATACCATCACACTGGGGAGCCTGGGGCTTGATAGGGGGACATGAGTTCATCCACAGCATCCAGGCAGCCCTGTGTGTGGGTTTCTTCCTCCTCCCTCCCACCTCAACCCTAATTAGCAGCAGCCTTGTAAGGCACCGGGCAGTAGGGCCACAGTGGCCTGGTCTTGGGATTGTGGCTGAAATCTGAGGTTCCAGACATCTCAATGCTGCCGCTCACTGCCTATGTGGCCTGGAAAACTCACTGACATCCTCTGCGCTGTTTCTGCATGTGGAAAACGGGGTTAATATAACTGCTACTGGTCTCTGCGCCTTGTGTGGAAGGGACCGGGTGCGCTCGCTTGCTGTTTAGTCACGAAGTCATATCCAGTGCTTTTGTGACCCCACGGACTGTAGCCCGCCAGGCTCCTTGGTCCATGGGATTCTCCAGGCATTAACACTGGAGTGGGTAGCCATTTCCTCCACCAGGGGATCTTCCTGACCCAGGGATCGTACCCACATCTGCTGCCTTGGCAGGCTGATTCTTTACACTTGAGCCACCAGGGTTACTAAATATGAAAATTGGTGTCACCACCAGCGTTGTCATATCATCACAGTGCTGGGGCTGCCAGTCCTTGCGAGCTTGCCGTGATCCAGATGAAGCTGGCTCCCTGCGAATATTACGTTAACCCGCACACGCTCCTGCAAGGCTCTGCTTCTTGTTTCCAGGTACCTCCTGCCTACTTTGGAGGTTGCTGTGAGAAGCAAGGGAAATGATGCATGTGCATGCCTTTATGTTAATCACTACCAGGTTTAGGAGAGGGCAGTCGGGGGGTTGCGGGGGGGCGGGGGAGACAGAGGAAGAGTGGACGGGTCCTCCCACCTCATTTGAGGAGAAGCAGCTCAGATAAGAGAAATCTGCTGGAGGTGAAGATAGCAGGTTTGAATCCCAGCTCTGCCACTTTCTACTGTGAGGTTTTGGGCAAGACACTTAGCTACTCTGAGCCTCAGTTTCCTTACCTGCATAAAAGGTTAAGATTCCCCACTTTGAAGATTTCAGGAGATAAGGAGTAAATACAGAGCAGTCAGCAGTGAGCATAGCGTGACTGTGTACTCTGTAGATGAGCAGTCCCCAAACTTTTAGGCACCAGGGACTGGTTTCATGGAAGACAATTTTCCCACGGAAGGGGGGATGGTTTCAGGATGATTCAAAAGTATTACGTTTATTGTGCACTTTAGTATGATTATGTCAGCTCCACCTCAGAGCTCAGAGGCTGGGGACCCCTATTCTAGATTGTAAAGTGGTGGTTAGCTGGTGGACAGAATCCTCAAAGATGAAACTTCCTTTTCTGGATTTTATTTTTAGATCGTCATCAAATGGGTCTCAGGGAAGGTAAAGAGGGTTCTGATCATCCAGAGGAGAAACTGGGGTTCAGAAAGGTCGTGTGATTTGCCCTAGGCCACAGGTGAACAATCCCAAGGTGGTTCCTGACCCTGGCCTGTCTGACCCTGGGCTCACCTCCAACCTCAGTGATCTTTCTGACCCAGCTGCCTGCTTCCTGGTGTCTTCATGGGCACTACCTGGGCCCTGTGGTGTGCAGTGACTGACCCGAGCCCTCTCCCCTCTCCCCGGCCCCGTCACTGGCTCCCTGGAGTCTGGTCCTCGCCGTGGGCCCACTGCTGTGAATCAGCCTTCTTTGTGGCGTTGATTAGAGGCCTCCTCCTACAAACATCAAAGCTTCAATTAACATGGGCCGCTTGCAACCCTCTTGCAAAACTCTGATAAGAATAGAATTTTCTCTTGGAAAATGGATTTTTATTTAGTTGTGTGTACTGTTGGTTAAATGACCTACTCTATACACTGGCGCTGAGATTCTGGGGACAATTAGGGGGCTCGTCAGGAACTGGTTATCTGAAGGAAACAGGCGCCGGGCTGTTTAGCTGTCTAATATCCTGACGGGGGCGGGGGACAGAGACAAATTAAAAAAAGGCTTCTCTCCTTCTCCAGACATGGGGTGCTGAGGGCGTTTTGCTGAGTTGGAGCTTTGTGGAGGGAGGTGGGGTAGCCCCAGCTCATGCTCTCCATGAGGGTGTGGCTGGGTTGGGGGCCCCCAGCCTTGTATCTGAAACTGGTGTGTATGTGTGTGCATGTTTGTGTGTGTACACACCTGCGTGTTCATGTCAGTTTCTGGATGCTGTTGAGAATACATCCTGGCCTCTTTCAGGGAGGCCTGGGGGAGGCTGGTCATTGGGTAGGGAGGGGCCGGGTCTCAGGAACACAGCAGGGCTGGGGACACCTGAGTCGGGGAGAATGGAGGGCTAAGACTGATTGGCCCCTTACTTTTTTATATATAATTGTATTTATTTGGTAGTTTGGCTGTGCTGAGTCTTCGTTGCTGTGGGGGATTTTCTCTAGTTGCGGTGAGCGGGGCTACTCTGTAATTGTGCTTGGGCTTCTCACTGGGGTGGCTTCTCTTGTTGTGGGACAAGGACTCCAAGCTTCAGTTGTTGCGGTTCCCGGGCTCTAGATCACAAGCTCAATAGCTGTGGTGCACGGGATTTGTTGCTCTACCGCATGCGGGATCTTCCCGGACCAGGGATGGAACCCATGTCTCCTGCACTGGCCGGCAGATTATTTACCACTGAGCCACCAGGGAAGCCAGCCCGATACTTTTTTGATGGCCACCCCTCCTTCTGTGAGATGGGGGTGGGGTAACTTGGGGAAATGCTGTCTCCTCGATCTCAGTGCCACTGGGGAAGGAGACGAAATACTCTTCCCTCAGCTCAGGATATAAATGCCTGTCCTCTGAATAGCAGAGACACAGGTCACTGAGGGGTTATTGAGTCTATACCCCTGACTGAGCCCACCATCCTGCTTGAATGTTTTTGGTTCAGAAGATCCTTTGGAAAAGGAGAGTCCTATATTCCTGCCAACCCTTCTTGGGCTTGAGAAGTTCTGCCTGTTGTCTGACCACATCCCTCTAGCTACACTCTATTTTGAATCAAGCAGATAAGTCTGATGGAGGTTCAGGGAGTGGCCTGTTGGGAGAGGGAGTGTTTGGTTGGGGTGGGGTGGGGTGAGGGGATGGCTGGGGATGGCTGGGGTAAGAGGGCAGGAGTACGAGGAAGAGTAGCTTGCCGACCAGCGTCTCCTCAAGTCAGGGAAGCCTGGCGTAGCATGACTGTATTGATTCAATTATTCCCTACAATGTAATACTCTGCATCTGTGTGATAGCAACAAACAGAGTTGAAAGACATACAAAAATAAATGATCTGAAAGTTAATATGGATGAATGGGCATCTATGAATTCGAGGAGAGAGGTTTTGTTTTACATTGTAAAATCAATAGCGTGCAGAACAATGTCCTAACTTCCCCCGGGGACCCTAGCAAACCCTCCCGTATTGATCGCCATGCAAATTAATTGAATTCATGAAATCCACATTGCTGGGTAATTGATGCATCTTATAATTACCTCCGAGTTATGAGCTTTTAGGGGATTGCATTGATTCCTGGGCAGTGGGGAGGGCAGGGGAGGAAAAAGGCTGGGTTCCTGGAAATGCTGGCAGCAGCTACCCAGGTGGGCACTGGGCAAGTGGGGGATGGTCAAGGCCTGGGTGTTGGGGGGTGGGATTTACCTGGTGGTGGAGGGATCCTCACCCCACAGGTTTACTGACCCAGCCCGGGTGAGGCTGGAAGTTGGAACAGACCTGAGCAGCTACACTTGGACATTTGAAGGAACCCTCTCTCCACCTCCAGCCCCCAAGAAGGATGGCTGCTCCTGGGAAACTGAGACTATTCAGGGAGTAATAATAGCAAACACTAATTTAGCATTTATTATGAGCCAGGCATTGTTCCAGGTATTGAAGTATATAGGACTCATTCAATCCTCAAAACAACCCAGGAGGCATGTACTATTACTGACCCCTTTGATTATAAAAAAATGAAAAAATGAGGCACAGAGAGGTTAGGTAAATTTCCCAAGGTCACATAGTGACAGAGCTGGAATCCTCGACTACCAGCTAATCCCTGAATGAGCTTTAGGAGCAAGGCTTCTTAGGTCACATGAGCAGTCTGCATGTTGGTGTGTATGAGTATGTTTCAGTGGAAGGATCTGTAACTTGCATCAGATGACCACTGGGGCAAATAGTTATGTATGGAACCATTGTTTCTGTTATTTGTACAGTGGTGAGCTTTTGGTCAAGGCTATGGGGTAAGAGAAACCCAAGTAAGATGGTAGGTGTTACAAGAGGGCATCAGAGGGTAGACATACTGAAACCATATTCACAGAAAACTAGTCGTGCCTAATCACACTAGGACCACAGCCTTGTCTAACTCAATGAAACCAAGCCATGCCTGCAGGGCAACCCAAGGCAGGCGGGTCATGGTGGAGAAGGCTGACAGAACGTGGTCCACTGGAGAAGGGAATGGCAAGCCACTTCAGTATTCTTGCCTTGAGAACCCCATGAACAGTATGAAAAGGCAAAATGATAGGATACCAAAAGAGGAACTCCCCAGGTCATTAGGTGCCCAATACGCTACTGGAGATCAGTGGAGAAATAAGTTCAGAAAGAATGAAGGGACGGAGCCAAAGCGAAAACAATACCCAGTTGTGCATGTGACTGGTGATAGAAGCAAGATCCAATGCTGTAAAGAGCAATACTGTATAGGAACTTGGAATGTCAGGTCCATGAATCAAGGCAAATTGGAAGTGGTCAAACAAGAGATGACAAGAGTGAACGTCGACATTCTAGGAATCAGCGAACTAAAATGGACTGGAATGGGTGAATTTAACTCAAATGACCATTATATCTACTACCGCGGGCAGGAATCCCTCAGAAGAAATGAAGTAGCCATCATGGTCAACAAAAGAGTCTGAAATACAGTACTTGGATGCAATCTCAAAAATGACAGAATGATCTCTGTTCGTCTCCAAGGCAAACCATTCAATATCACAGTTATCCAAGTCTATGCCCCAACCAGTAATGCTGAAGAAGCTGAAGTGGAACGGTTTTATGAAGACCTACACGATCTGTTAGAACTAACACCCAAAAAAGATGTCCTTTTCATTATAGGGGACTGGAATGCTAAAGTAGGAAGTCAAGAAACACCTGGAGTAACAGGCAAATTTGGCCTTGGAATGNGGATTTAGAAAAGGCAGAGGAACCAGAGATCAAATTGCCAACATCTGCTAGATCATCGAAAAAGCATGAGAGTTCCAAAAAAAAATCTACTTCTGCTTTATCGACTACACCAAGGCTTTTGACTATGTGGATCACAACAAACTATGGAAAATTCTTAAAGAGATGGGAATGACCAGGAATGACCATCTGACCTGGCTCCTGAGAAATCTGTATGCAGTCAAGAAACAATTAGAACTGGACATGGAACAAAAGACTGGTTCCAAATTGGGAAAGAAGTACTTCAAGGCTATATACTGTCACCCTGCTTATTTAACTTATATGCAGAGTACATCATGCAAAATGCCAGGCTGGATGAAGCACTAGCTGGAATCAAGATTGCCACGAGAAATATCAATAAACTCAGATTTGCAGATGACACCACCCTTATGGCAGAAATTGAAGAAGTACTAAAGAACCTCTTGATGAAAGGAAAGAGGAGAGTGAAAAAATGGGCTTAAAACTCAACATTCAGAAAACTAAGATCATGGCATCTGGTCTCATCACTTCATGGCAAATAGATGGGGAAATAATGGAACAGTGAGAGACTTTATTTTTGGGGTCCAAAATCACTGCAGATGTTGACTGCAGCCATGAAATTAAAAGATACTTGGTCCTTGGAAGAAAAGCTATGACAACTTAGAGAACATATTAAAAAGCAGAGACATCACTGTACCAACAAAAGTCCATTTAGTCAAAGCTATGGTTTTTCCAGTAGTCATGTTTGGATGTGAGAGTTGGACTATAAAGAAAGCTGAGCGCCAAAGAATTGAAGCTTCTGAACTGTGGTGTTGGAGAAGACTCTCAAGAGTCCCTTGGACTATAAGGAGATCAAACTAGTCAGTCCTAAAGGAAATCAGTCCTGAATATTCATTGGAAGGACTGATGCTGAAGCTGAAACTCCAATACTTTGGCCACGTTATGCGAAGAACTGACTCATTGGAAAAGATCCTGATCTTGGGAAAGATTGATGGTGGGAGAAGGAGATGACAGAGGATGAGACAGTTGGATGTCATCACCAACTCAATGGACAAGAGTCTGAGCAGGCTCCAGGAGTTGGTGATGGACAGGGAAGCCTGGTGTGCTACAGTCCATGGGGTTGCAAAGAGTCCAACACGACTGAGCAACTGAACTGAACTGAATAAATATGATTGTTAAATAATCCACATCAATCCAAAAATCTTGTATGAATCACAAACTATGTCCCAAATACTATGTGAGGGACAGATAAAGAAGAATGAGACAAGACACCTACAACCCTGTGACGTGTTCAGTTGGATATTATAGGCAATACTGTGGATCAATAGGGGCTTCCCTGGTGGCTGAGAGGTTAAAGCATCTGCCTGCAATGTGGGAGACCTGGGTTCAGTCCTTGGATTGGGAAGATCCCCTGGAGAAGGAAATGGCAACCCACTCCAGTATTCTTGCCTGGAGAATCCCATGGATGGAGGGGTCTGGTAGGCTACAGTCCTGCTCATGTCATTTTTTATTGTTGTTTAAAACTTCAGTGTCCCCAGTGCTTACAGGAAATACCCGTACTTCTTGGCAAAAGACACGGGAGTTTAATAATGTCCTGTCTCTCGCTAACTTGGCATGTCCCTTCATCACCTTATACCCTAACCTTACATCAGTTCTCATAGCCACAGGAACATCTTATGCTGTTTCATGTCTTTATAGAAATTCCCACCTCAGCCTGGTCTCACTGTTTAACTACTCATTCTTCAACATTCAGCTTAGGTTTTACCTCCCTTACAAAGAAAGTTTTCCCCAGCATCTTTAAACACTACTAGTTACTCCTCCTAGTTCTCTCCAAAGAAATCATTCTCTGGTTGCATCCATCACATTATTTCTCACTGTCAATTTACTGACCTCCTTCATGCACTAGAATGAGGGCTCCTGGGGGACAGTGATTTTATCCTGTCCATCTTCATATCTTCTATGCCTAGAACAGTGCCTTGTCCAAGATAACATCTGAATGAAAGAGTAAAGTTTCAGATGTGTTAAATCTGTAAATGAACTTAATGAAAATCATTGTAATCCATGAAGAACTCCTTCCCATTCTAAGGCAGTTGCTTGACTTCTTTGAACATCTCCCCCTGCCCATCATTTTTTGGAATAATTTTTGACTTTTGGCTTCCACAGAGAACTATTCGGAAGAGTTAGTGATTATGGACAAACCATTTGAAATTTTTATTCCGTGTAACAAATTATTGCTAAACATGAAATAAATCTTCATCACCACTCCTCTGCACCATTTTCTGAACAACTTCTACAAGCACAGAGAATATATGACAGTGATATACTACTATGGGGAAAATCCCCTTGCCTAACAATCACCTTGGGTTCCCTAATTCAAAAGGACTATTTGTACCGGTAATGCAGCCTGCTGTGCCATTTAAACATCAACACTGCAAGGCATTACAGTGGGAACCAGTGGGTTCTGATGCAGATAAGGTTGTGCAACATCCGGCAGTCTTCCCTCTTATGAAGCTGTAAAGAGACCTTTCTTTTTAGCTATTCAAAAGTCCATTGTGCAGCCAGTAACCAGAACCTACTATTTCATGAGAAGAATAACCCGGGATACTTCTCGGCATAGCAAAACTGGAGGCTACCTATGTGGCATAACCATAGAGATAAGGTCTGAATGCTGCCAACTATCTGCCCATGACTGGAGCCATTTCTTAGCTTTAAGACATTAGACACTCCTTACAGGGGAGCAAAGGCACTGGGGGCATATTAAAGATAACATTCTGCCTTTTCATTATTTTTGCCCAGTGCTATCCCTGATAACACTGTTGAGGAGCAGGGTTTTATAGTGACGAGACTCAGGAAGCACATGTCCTTGAATTCAAATCTAGCTCTTCCACTGTCCAGTATGACACTGGACAAGTTACATCAGGCTCCTGAGCTTCAATTACCTGTAAAATAGGGACAAGAAAACTTACTGCTAAAGTTATAAAGATTATATGAGATAAATGTAAGTGCCTAACAGAGTATATGGCTCATAATAAATGGAAACCTATTATTATTATCATTATTGTTGTTGCTGCTGCTGTAGTTATTGTTGCTACTACAAATAATAATGGCTCAGCTTTGAGGGAGGGCATAACTCATCATGGCCATCACATCTAAAGTGAAGAGACAGTGTATTAAATATTAAGCCAGAAAAAAAAAATACGTTCTCCATTATAAAAATAAGATGTCATCTTTTATTATCCATGATAAGACAGGGCATCATAGTAAATCTCTGGCATAAAGGGTTTAGTATTCACCTTCCCAGGAGAGGCCACTAAAAATAGTGACTCTTTTTAAAATGACTCTCCACCTCCTGTTAAAATGGATCATTTATTAATAATTTATAGCTGCTAACATCATACAACAAAATCCATTACAACTTTTTAAGTGATATTATAAAGGGCCCATTTCAAGATTACCAGCTAAATGTTCACTTGACTGAATATTCTTTAAAATGGTCACATCCAGGGTAATTCCCTGGTAGTCCAGGGGTTACAGCTCCACACATCCAATGCAAGGAGCCTGGGTTCAATCAATCTCTGGTCAGGGAACTAAGATCCCACACGCTGCATGGCATAGCCAGAAAAAGAGGTCACACTCACTGGTAATTTATTTTCTCGTGCTATGAAGGGAAATTGGATGTTAGCTTTTCAAAATTTATATGGACTTTCTATTACTGCTATAACAAATTACCACAAACTTAGTGGCTTAAACAACATGAATTTATTACCTTACAGTTATGCAGGTCAAAGTCTCTAAATCAAGATACTGGCAGGGAAAGGTTCTCTCTTGAGGCTCTAGGAAAGAACCAGCTTCCTCGTCTTTTCTGCCTTCAGGAGGGGGCTGCCTACTTTCCTCAGCCTATGGCCCCACACTCCATCTTCATAGTGGGCAGCATCTTCCATATCTCTCTCTGATTATGACCCTGTTTCCATCATCACATCTCCTTCTTTGACTCTGAGCCTCTTGCCTCTCTCTTACCAGGACTTTTGTGATTATACTGGGCCCACCTGGATAATCTCCCCATTTTAATGTTCTTAACTTAATCACATCTGAAAGTCCCTTTTGTTATATAAGGTAACATGTTTACAGGTTTTAGGAATTAGGACACAGACAACTTTGAAGGTGGTAGTTTAGTCGCTAAGTCATGTCCAACTCTTGCAAACCCATGGACAGTAGCCCACCAGGCTCCTCTATCCATGGGGTTTCCCAGATGAGAATACTGGAGTGGGTTGCCATTTCCTTCTCCAGGGGATCTTTCTGACCCAGGAATTGAACCCAGCTCTCCTGCATTGCAGGCAGATTGTTTACCAATTGAGCTACAAGGGATACGAGCTACACATTTACAGATTTTAGGAATCAGGACATAGACAGCTTTGAAGGAGGGGGGCATTATTCTGTCTTCAACAACACTGAAATTAATAACTGTACCAATAAAGCATTTGAAATACTGAGGACTTAAAAAGTGACTCAAAATGACAACAGCAAAGCATTCTCAGCTCCCCAGTAACAGCCAATGATTTGCCAAGATCACTTGAAAATAATTCCCAAACATTTTAGGCTACTGGTGTATCTTAATTTTCTAAAAATGTAATAATTCTTTCCAGTGAGGTCAACTGAATCATGACTTGACAGCATAGACAAATGTACTATTACTCTAAACACATAATCTGCTTTATACAACTTGGGGTATTACCTCACAATCTGAAATGACACAGAAGAATTAAAAGTTCTCTCATAATAGCACTCATGAAAGAGGTCAAGGACAGCACATTCAGTCTGAACAAAAACAAAATGCCTATGGAATGATACTAAGTTGATGAGCCAGACTCATCAAATGTCACTCATAATAATCGTCAAGAAGCAAATGCTGCTGCTTCTTAGGAAGAAAGCTTCACGAGAATATCACTACCATTCTAACACTGGGAACATCTTGACACGACTTCCCTGGTGGCTCAGACGGTAAGTGTCTGTCTACAATGCGGGAGACCAGGGTTCAGTCCCTGGTTTGGAAAGATCCCCTGGAGAAGGAAATGGCAATCCACTCCAGTACCACTGCCTGGAAAATCCCATGGACAGAGGAGCCTGGTAGGCTACAGTCCATGGGGTCACAAAGAGTCTGACATGACTGAGTGACTTCACTTTCACAAAGTCATCAATTTTCTCAAGGCCATCAGAAAGCATAGGTTATAAGTCAATAAACTGAGTTGAATTTTAAGAGGGTCAAGTCCTCCCCAGGAGATATAGGACATACAAACTCTTTTACTTTTGACAGAGCATGGGAAGAAGAGATGGACACTGTAAAAGAATAAATAAGCTAGAGTTTTAGCAAATTTGTGGAGGCCGAATGTAGGCTAGTGCATAAATTTTCAATAACTAGGAGCTTCAGACATGGAGGGACTTAACATTCTTCTCCATAGATCTCCACTGAGTGCTCAAAAGAAAGACTTGAAAAGGGCAGGAGACCATGGAAGCCTCACTTGGTGGCACAGATTTGCAGATGGTGACTGCCTGCCAGTGTGGGGCAAACCACTTCAACAGATTCTTCTTTCCTACAAACAAACACCTTTCCTCACTGGGGAAGGGGACAGGAAGGTTTCCCACTGCCAGGACTCAAGCAAAACTCTATTGCCTCTGGAGGAGGGTAGAAATAAGAGCCCTCTGCCCCTGGTTAGAAGGGCAGGAAGACCACTGGGGACCAGGATCCTATACCAAGACAAAGCAGAGGTCAGCTGTCATGGGCAGGGGTGGTTGAGGGAGAGGACTGTATTCTTCTCAGGAACTGCCAGAGATATGAGGCAGAGTTTGACAGCTGAAAAGGGACAGAAATAAGAACACCGAGAAAGCCTTATTTTAAGCACAGAGGGCCTGCTTAAAACTAAAGCTGCACAAGGAAAATTCCCACCTGTACGACTACAAGCTTTGCTCTATTAATAAGAAAAAAAAAGTCTTTTGGTGGGGGAGACGGAAAAGCAAAGAGAGATTCTTTCTATGGAGTAGATGCACAGTGCCTGCTGCAAGCTGACAGTGAAGCAGGAAAACTGAGAAAAAACTCTTTGGCACTATATGACCACAGTAAGCACAAGATAACAGTTACCCACAGTGAGAGGAATTTGAATCCCATGAGACCACCTTTCTGTGATCCCAAAATATTGTTTAAATAAATGAATAATTGGCCTTCCCTAGTGGCTCAGAGGTAAAGAATCCACCCTCCAATGTAGGAGATAGAGGTTTGATCCCTGGGTCAGAAAGATCCCACGGAGAAGGAAATGGCAACATACTCCAGTATTCTTGCCTGGGAAATCCCATGGACAGAGGAGCCTGGTGGGCTATAGTCCATGGGGTTGCAAAGAGACGGACATGACTCTATAACTAAACAACAACAAAATGAATAATCATACTTAAATAAATATATAATGTAAAAATGGCAGTCTCTATCCAATACAGACATATCCAAAACATAGAATCCTGGAGCCTCAGATTTCTGAGTCTCCAAGTCAAGAGGCCCAAACCACCTGCCTGCTTGCTAACTCACCTGTTATTTACTATTATTTCTCCCTCAGGTCACAGGTAGTACAGCTCAGGAAAGGAAAGTGCTATTTAGAATGGAAAGCAAAATATAATGTATCCAGGCAGAAAGAACCAGGAGACAGAAGTGGGTCACATTAATACTCATACTTCTTGCTTGTCTGGGGAAGTCAATGTTGCTGATTTCCCAGGGCAGAAAATGCTGTGGGCTCTTGAGCCCTCTGAATTATGTGAGGGGCCAGCCTCTGCAAAGAAAGTTGCTTTTTAACTTGAATGATTCAGGCCAGAGTAGATGTGGGTGGCCTGAATTATCTGGATAGTTGCCCTAATTCTTTGCTTTGACTGTGGAGACCTGGCCTTTGAGGGAAATAGGCCATTCATTCCCTGAGATACACATTCCCTTCCTGGAGGATGAAAAGTTACGGAAAGGTCTGGAAACTTTTCCCATCTGGATTGAATTATGAGCTTGTAAAGGGGTTCACTCCCTGGTAACATCCTTTAGGGTAGAGGCAAGTCACACACAGCACAGAGAAACTGGACGGAACTGACCTCCCTCTCCCTTCAATGGGCAGCAGGCAAACTGCCAGAGTCACAGCTCCCGGGGACTCTGATTACAGGTGTCCTCTGTCCAGCTGTTTTTAGTCAAATGAGAATAGGAGCATCCTGTCCTTGTGATTTCACTTAGATAGACAGCTATTTTCTGCCTGGCCTGTGTGTTTATCCTGGAGTAAATGGCATGTTATCTTTATCAGTTTCAACAAGAGGATGGTGGGTGGCTGTGTAGATTCTTTTTTTTTTTTTTTTCCAGCAGTGAAAGCTGAGAAAATTAAATGTCACCTGTAATTTCCCAACTCCACTTCTCCTCTTTGCAAAAGTAATCTATCTTAGCGAGATGGCGACATCATTCTGGACAAAGAAAAAAGATTTGGTAATACAACTTAAATTAGCTGTCATTTTAGCAAGTGAGATTTTGGTTTAGGTTATGGTCAGATGCTGGGAGAGCAAAACCTGTCACATGCCCCCAGTGGTGAAAATTCTTAGGTAAATCCAGAAGTCTCCTTCTTTGCTGTTCCGCTCAGTTGCTCTGTCAGGTCCGACTCTTTGTGACCCCATGGACTGCAGCACACCAGGCTTCCCTGTCCATCACCAACTCCCAGAGTTTACTCAAACTCTTGTCCATTGAGTCGGTGATGCCATCCAACCATATCATCCTCTATCGTCCTCTTCTCTTCCTGCCTTCTATCTTTCCCAGCATCAGAGTCTTTTCCAGTGAGTCAGTTCTTCGCATCAGGTGGCCAAAGTACTGGAGTTTCAGCTTTAGCATCAGTCCTTCCAATGAATATTCAGGACTGATTTCCTTTCGAATTGAATGGCTTGATCCCCTTGCAGTCCAAGGGACTCTCAAGAGTTTTCTCCAACACCACAGTTCAAAAGCATCAATTCTTCAGCACTCAGCTTTCTTTATAGTCCAACTCTCACATCCATACATGCGCTGTTCTTAGTCACTCAGTCATGTCTGACTCTTTGCAACCGCATGGACTGTAGCCCACCAGGCTCCTCTGTCCATGGGGATTCTGCAGGCAAGAATACTGGAGTAGGTTGTCATGCCCTCCTCCAGGGGATCTTCCTAACCCAGGGATCAAACCCACATCCAGACGCAACTAGTGGAAAAATCATAGCTTTGACTAGATGGGCCTCTGTCGGCAAAGTAATGTCTCTATTTTAACATGCTGTGTAGGTTGGTCATAGCTTTTCTTCTAAGGAGCAAGTGTCTTTTAATTTCATGGCTGCAGTCACCATCTGCAGTGATTTTGGAGCCTAAGAAAATAAAGTCTGTCACTGTTTCCATTGTTTCCCCATCTATTTGTCATGAAGCGACAGGACCAGACGCCATGATCTTACTGTTTTGAATGTTGAGTTTTAACCCAGCTTTTTCACTCTCCTCTTTTACTTTCATCAAGAGGTTCTTCTGTTTCTCTTCACTTTCTGCCATAAGGGTGGTGTCATCTGCATATCTGAGGTTATTGATATTTCCAGTAAATAAATGGGACCAAAGAGAAAAAATACCCCCCTTTTTTTTCAGATTTCATTCAACATTAGTTACATTACCAGTTACTTCAAAAACTTCAGTTGTTTATGATGCATTATGTACAGACACCATTTCCCAGATCGATTTCTTTAGAACACAAGAGAGTTGTGAAATGTTTCCATACCCAAATACACCTGGGAAAAGCTATATAAGACAGAACAGCATGTTAATGCCTCAGAAGTTTGCTAAACACTAACTTCAAATATATTAAATTATGAGAGACTTTTTCATGTGTTACTCATGAATTACTGATAATAGTAGAATTTTCTCTAATATCTAAGTACAGATATTAGATATATTTATATATCTGCATTTTAGATATATGTCATGATCTATCTTCAAACATGCTAGATCTCTTCATGTATAGTCTCATTTATTCAAAGATCCCTTCCACAGGAACACCTTTCTTGATCACTCCATCTGAAACAGCACCCCCAAGTCCTAGTCTCCATCTCCTTTCTCTGGTCATTTTCCTTTCTGATACTTACACACTCTGATACTGTTAGTTTATTGTACTATCCCATCCCCACTAGAATGTAAACTCTGTAACAGCAAGGATTTTTATTCTTCACTGCTCTATCCCCAAATTCCAAAACAGTTTCTGTCATACAAGCTCACAGGCTTTTAAGCAAGGTAAGGGAAGAGGGAGGTCCGCAGCGTGAACCACATAAGAATCTCGCTATGAATGACCAGGTCTCTCACTGAACATTCTGATTGGGCTTAAACTGTGGCCGCCCACCTGCTCCACCGCAAGGCCCTGATTTACAGGAAAGGATGAAACCTTAGGATCATGTAACAGCTAAGAACTAAACACCGAATGCTCAGATTAATCACATCTATAAATGAGTCTTTTCCTAGAAGGCCTACACAGTGTCATAAACCTTAATTACAACAAAACAAAATTTTGACCTAAATATATTGTCCAGAAAGTTTCTTCTGTGAAAGTCTTTATTCTTTATCAGTTAGGTTACCAAGATGATACCTCCAAATTTTTAAAATTAAAGGAGACATTATGAATTCACATTATCAGATACTTCCCAAATGACATCAAAGAACACCCTGAAAGAAAAGAGCACAAAATAAAGATAAAGAATGCATAACATCTTTCATTTTGCTGACTGAACTGAATCTTATTTGAGTGGGTTTCATAAAATGGATATCAGAGGATGTTTGCTATGGATAATATGAATGACAAACAAATATATGTTTCATTTAATAAAATTATGAATCATAGCCCATAAAATTACATTTCTTTCTCTTCTCATTATCAAATATTTTTTCCTCAAAGTGGATCTGTGGAGATATCACTTTTATTTTTTAAAAGTCTGACTATAATCCAACAGGAAAAAACTGAGTTAACATAAACTGCAGTAAATTTTTATATTTTACCTTTCAAAGTTAAATTTTTTTTTCAGGGTCTAATTTATTTATTTTTCCTCCCTTTTGAACCTCCCTCCAGTCTTCCTCCCCATCCCACCCCTCGAGGTTGATACAGAGTCCCTGTTAAAGAGTTTCCTGAGCCATACAGCATATTCCCATTGGCTATCTATTTAACATATGGTAATACAAGTTTCCATGTTACTCTTTCCATACATCTCACCCTCTCCTCCCTTCTCCTCATGTCCATAAGTCTATTGTCTATGCCTGTTTTTCCACTGCTGCCCTATAAATAAGTTCTTCTAAAGCTAAATTTTTAAATTGGATTTTTTTATCTCAGATTTGGCTGAAGCTCCAAAAGGCTGAGAACAAAATAGGTACTAGTACTTCCATCGGAGAAGGCAATGGCACCCCACTCCAGTACTCTTGCCTGGAAAATCCCATGGAGGGAGGAGCCTTGTGGGCTGCCGTCTATGGGGTCGCACAGAGTCGGACACGACTGAAGTGACTAGCAGCAGCAGCAGCAGCAGTACTTCCATATTATAAAGGAAATAAGAAAACCAGCTTTGTAATTCTTTGTCCCTAACTCATGCAACATGATAAAGTGTTAAAGCTGGAGAGGCTAAAAGAGTTAGCAGCAGGAAGGAATATTTCATTGAAGGTGTGATCTCAAGTCAGATGAGATGGTCTTCCTGGAGAATATATCCAAGTTTAATGCATGCTCTAGTGACTGAAGCACTGTGGGTTGGTGGCCAGTAAGCAGGTGCGTGTCTGCAGAGCGCAGAGCTAAATTTGGGAAGTAAATGCAGTCTTCTACTATGGCCAAAGGAAAGTTGACACAAGGCTGTCTTGGATCCAGCCCCAGAGGTCAGCCTAGAGCTGCCAGGAGACTTCGGCAAAAAGAGGCCAGAGTTGGTCCTTAGGATGTGGAAATTCACTAGAGATGCAAAGGAACTGCAGATGAGAGATCTTTGGGGATGGGGGTGATCTACACAAAGAATCCACAATGCTCCATAAAAGCTTTAAACACCTGCCACACACAGAGGAAGTCAACTGGCTTTTACATCATTGCCCTTCAAGCAAAATCTGTCCTGACCCTTCCTCTCTGCAGCCACACTTATCCTGGAAGGTCACGAGCTGTGCCTGGACCTGACTGAATTAACAAAAAAGCTAACTGGCCCCCTCTCTTCCACTGCAGGCTCCCACACAGAATAGCCTTGACTATTGACTGTATAGCCTTGTGGTAGAGAAAAGTTTTAACTTTAAATGAACTAGGAAGAAGTTTATAAGGATATGAAATATTGACGGCAATATGTGACTACACTTTTGCCACTTGAGGTAGCTGAGGACATTTTGTTTTCCCAGAGTGACCAGAAAAGTTATGGAATCACCCTAGCATTCACCCAAAACAGCAAGGAAGAACCAGCCCCACAAAGCAGATTGGAAAAGGGTAAGGAAGGAAGAATAAAGGTTGTATTTGAAGCCTATGAGCCCTGCCACTTCAATGTACCCTGAAATACATTATTAATTATTCTTACTCACAATAAATAAAAGTTTGTTTTCATTCTTGATAAGCATGTTGGAATGTCCCAACATTTTATACCAGGGAGTCAGGTTTAGGAAACACTTTCTTATTCCAATATCACTAAGTCAAAGCAAAAGGCCATAATTATACAAATTAATGGCTTAGTGGGATAGAAGGGTAAACAGGAGCCTAACTAATGAATCTGCTGTCTTTCCTTATTGTGAGCAACAGTATTCAGCATTTAGCTCTAACATATCCAGGGGACAGGGAAGAACAGAACTTCACAGGCTGCCTGGCAGTTGGATTGGAGGTTTTCCTATGAAGGCCTCCCTACTTTGGGTCCACCCCACAGAGTAGCTGAATGAAGGCTGAGGACTGTCTCAGTGTACAGGGCACAGCAGAGGACCCAGAGGGTCCTCATAAGGTAGTAAGAGTGTTTCAGGCTAATTTTCATGCCTTTTTTTTTTTTTTTTGAAATTTTAAAAGAAATTGTGGTCCCTGTTCAAGGATTTTAGAAAGAATCTTTCTCAAACAGGAGCTTTTTCATTTCCTCTCAAAGACTGTTTAAAAATTTCCAGCTGCTTTCACTCATTCTTCAACAACTAGCATTTATTGAGTACCCACTATGCTCCCAACCCTGTGTTAGCTGCCAGAAAAAAGAAGATTCATATTGGGAGATAATTCTCCATGAGTCCCTTCATAATTTCGTGTGTCTTATAATGAGGTCTTGACTATCCTTTCAAGAATGTCTGCAGCAAAGAGCCTTGGAAAATAGGGAGAGTCTCCCTCCCAGGTAGGGGCAGGTCTGTTTCCCATCCAGGACATGGAGAAGTCTCCCTTGGGAGACTTTTGTGGAGCAGGTTTGCTGACAGGCCGTTAGAACAGGGGTCTCCAACATCCAGGATCTAATGCCTAAAGATCTGAGGTGCAGCTGACGTAATAATAATAGAAATAAAATGCACAATAAATGTAATGTGTTTGAATCATCCTGAAATCATACCCCCCCCAACCCTGGTCCATGGAAAAACTGTCTTCCATGGAACTGATTAATGGTACCAAAAAGTTGGGGGTTGCTGCCTTAGGAGATTGGAAGATTTCCTAAGCTAGAGTTCCAGGACTGTGACACAGCCCACGATGTGTGCGGCACCCACCTGGGCTGCTCTGCATCACTCCCGTGGGATTTGGGATTTGCGGGCAAGGAACTGACACAAACATGAAGCTCATGGTGCCTGCAACACGGGACTAGGTCTGTCCTCTGCCCCTGACCCAGGAGTCCCCACTCCTCTGTCAGCTTCCACGGAACTATGGCAGACTAGCTTGTTAGGTGGCAAGCAGGACAGAATCTCCAACCCCCCCCACACCTCCCCAGTTCTCCAAGTTTAGTTCCTCACATCAAGGAGCTCTAGGTTTCTGGGAGAAGTAGAAAAAATATTTTAAAACAACGTCTACCTGGAGTATTAGACATATACTTATGGGCCCTTTGCAAAATCAGTGGGAAGGAAGAGTCAGGAGAGGTTTCCATGGCAGCCAAACATGGTGTGTGTAGAGAAGTAAACACTTTACTGATGCTGAAGGGTCAAGTGTGAACCTGGCATTGATCCAGACTACAGCTGGAACGGCTGGCAGAGGCCTGAAGACAGACCCTTGTATTTCTCCAAAACTCAAAATGTGTGCTGTGTGCTCAGTCATGTCCAACTCTTTGCAATCCCATGACTGTAGCCCCACCAGGCTCCTCTGTGCATGGGATTTTTCCAGGCAAGAATACTGGAGTGGGTTGCCATTTCCTACTCCAGGGGATCTTCCCGACCCAGGGATCAAACCTCCATCTCTTGCACTGCCTGCATTGGCAGGCAGATTCTTTACTACTAGCGCCACCTGGGAAGCCCATATTTCTCTACAGGAGCCTAAATGTTGGTTGTACTCAGTGGTTTCCAAAGAGAGGAGCCACCTGGGGTTTCCCTGGTGGCACTAGGGGTAAAGAATCCACCTGCCACTACAAGAGACAAAGAGAGGCGCACAAGGCAATCCATTGTGACACCAGAAAAGTATATTAGAATATACAAATATGTAAGCTTTACTGAAAATATAATTTAACTTTATTAATGTATACTATATGGATTGACACTGCCTCCCTCACTTGATCTATAGTTTTGGTGATTCCATGTCACACAGAACACAGAGATTCCCAAGGGAAGAGGGCTAAGCTCCTCAATCACTGGTGGCTTTTAGAATGTTATAACATTACAATCTATGAGTACTCGGTTAAGAATATGTGTAGATTATGCTATCTTGTTTTACTGAGCTAACACAATACGGATGGGCTTCCCGGGTGGCTCAGCAGGAAAGAATCCCCTTATGGTGCAGAAGATGCAGGAGATGCAGCGGGTTCAATCTTCGGGTCGGGAAGATCCCCTGGAGAAGGGCATAGCAACCCACTTGAGTATCCTAGCCTTAGAGAGTCCCATGGACAGAGGAGCCTGGCAGGCTACAGTCCACAGGGTCGCACAGAGTTGGACACAACAGAAGCGACTGAGCATGCACGTACGGTATGGACAACTGGCTAGAAAGGGTTTCAGCAAAGAAACCACAGACTGACAGTGATCAGTAACGGTGCAAATACACAAACAAGTGACCTGAAAGTAGTCTGACAAACCAGCCACATTATAAGCTAAAATCAATGACAATTTAATCAGATCTAACCACAAGAATTCATTTTCTTATTAACTGAAATATGGATCAATATCCACCATCAGTAAAGATGAACCTCATTATAAGTAATAATTCTTGAGATAATAGGTAATGCTGGTATCAAGTCACCACAATTCGCAAGACATTTTAAAACCTGAGCATTCTAAACATGGAGGTAACCATTTCAGTTTTTTCAGTGTTACTTAATGTTATATGTGCTTCAACTCAGAAAATGTTGTTGCAAGATGCATTAAAAATATTGCTGTGGGATTTCCCTGGTGGTCCAGTGGTTAGTATTTTGGGCTTTCACTGCCAGGGGCCTGGGTTTGATCCCTGGTTGGGAAGCTGCTGCTGCTACTACTAAGTCGTGTCAGTCCGACTCTGTGTGACCCTATAGACAGCAGCCCACCAGGCTCCCCCGTCCCTGGGATTCTCCAGGCAAGAACACTGGAGTGGGCTGCCATTTCCTTCTCCAATGCATGAAAGTGAAAAGTGAAAGTGAAGTCGCTCAGTCGTATCCGACTCAGTGACCCCATGGACTGCAGCCTACCAGGCCCCTCCGTCCATGTGATTTTCCAGGCAAGTGTACTGGAGTTGGGTGCTACTGCCTTCCCTGGTTGGGTAGCTAAGATCCCACAAACTGTGAGGTATGGCAAAAAGAAAGAAAAAAATGCAATTTTTAGAAACTGCTGTATATTTGAAGAGATGTGTATTAGTACAAATTACACAACGTGGGAGGTTTGCTACACAGTTGGATGAAAGGACTGGGGTTTCAACATGTCTAAGCTTATGGTATTTGCTAGTATCTGTTTCAAGGATAAAATACACAAAGTTGCTTTTGGTGATGTATGAAGCAGTGATTCTCAACTCAAACTGCTCAACAGAATTAACTGGGTATTTTTTTAAAACTGCCCAAGGCCAGGTCCCATCTTAGACCTATTAAACTGGAATCACTATAAATACTTCTTTTGTTAGGAAAGGGGAAAGGAAGGAAGGTTGCAGTGATAGCATCTCACTGTGAAACCCATTCCTGAATCATTCAAAAACAAACTATTGCTACAAAAAAGTTAAAGCCAGAATCGCACAAATTGCTACTAGAGCTCATCAGTGTATAGTCAGTTCTGTTATAACATGACATGCAATCTTCAAAATCACACCACCACACTATGTAAAATTGCAACAAAAATCACAGGGCTTATGAAGACAATGGAGTGAAAGCAAAGCACTTAAAAACTTGGTCAGTACCAGTTGTTTTTTTTTAAGTTAAAGTGAAAGTTGCTCAGTCATGTCCAACTCTTTGCAACCCCATGGAGTATACAGTCCACGAAATTCTCCAGGCCAGAATACTGGAGTGGGCAGCCTTTCCCTTCTCCAGGGGATCTTCCCAACCCAGGGAGCAAACGCAGGTCTCCCACATTGCAGGCAGATTCTTCACCAGCTGAGCCACAAGGGAAGCCCAAGAATACTGGAATGGGTAGCCTATCCCTTCTCCAGCAAATCTTTCTGACCCAGGAATTGAACCAAGGTCTCCTGCATTGCAGGCGGATTCTTTACCAACTGAGCCATTTTTTTTAAGGAGATAAAATTTTAATAAAATCAGAAACACAGTTTTACATGTCTTAAATGGCTAAGACCCTTGAAAAAGGCCTGAAGGTTTGTGTTGCAGCTTGTGGGTCGTTGTGTAGTGGTGAAGGAGGGTTATCTGAAACTGGATGGAAAGTTATAACACCAGATGTGAACAGGTATGACTCATCTCATAACACACAGCACGGTAAACTGAGGCAGCTAATAAACATTTGAGAGTAGGTATGTGCACGTGTGTCCTGATTCAGTGATTTTCTGTATTCACCCAGATTCACACAGTATTTCTTGTGGATGAAACTGTGCATAGGCAAACACAAAGTTGTGTTATGCTCAAAGTAATCCCAAATATATCCATTGCATTGGAACAAACTCACATTTTCATATAAGCTTTATAGCAGAACTGACTACTTAAAATTACAAAAACAATGCAATGAAATACAACACAATCTTTCAATAATTTTCAATGAGATGGATGGTGACCAAGAAAAACTTTTACATCTCATCAAGGTTTGCACATTATCTCACTGTAAAAAAAAAAAAAAAAAAAGATTTATTGAACTTTTAGTTATCCATTTTCATCTCACAAAAAAGACAAGTCTCTAAATTTGCTGACATCTCCTGATATGTCAAAAACCTTCTGCAATGTGGTACTAAGTAAACACACAAACTGTCCCTTCATCATTAAGGTGGCATCTTAACCACAAGGGAGGAAATAATGGCTTTTCAAAAGAGACAACCTCTGAAGGGAGCATACTGAGAATGAATAATTGGAAATGATTCCATTATCAGGTAATTTTTGCTGAAAATGATGTGCATCATATATAAAACTCTCATAACTGCACACATTAAATTGGAAACTGAATATTCCAATCGACCTAAAAATCTTCCACCTAAAGACTTTCTGTCAATAGGTTTTGAAGCCAACTGTGAAAAATACACAGAGCATCACTTCTAATTAGTTTTGCAGGGAAAGTCATTATCAAAGATGGAGGTTTATTGGCCAAATTCAAAAAAAAAAAAAAAAAAAAAACCTTTGCATTATTGAGGGATGGAACTGAAAATTGAGTATCTGGATGTAATAAGTTCAACCAATGATCTACTTATTCCTTTAGAAAATGCATGCCTTTGTAAAGTATCTTTTTCAGACTGAGTGAGTGAAGTCGCTCAGTCGTGTCCGACTCTTTGCAATCCCATGGACTGTAGCCTACTAGGCTCCTCTGTTCAGACTTGAGAGTTAATAAAACCAAGCATGCAGCTAAAATAGCCTTGAAGACAGATCTTCAGATCATTCCATCAGAAGGTGTTAGACTTAGATTTTCAGAAACTTTGAAAGCATATTAAATTGCAATCATGTTGTTCAGTATCAAAAGTAAAAAAAAAGTATCATTAATAAAAATATTTTGTCTTTAACTTATCCATTTTTCTCTATGTCTAACATATAAGTACATGTAGTTTATAAATAAATAAAAATACAAATTAATATATATATACATGTTCAAAAATTTTATTGATAGATGTCACAATCAAAAAAGGTTTAAAGACCACTGCTAGAGTTGATGAGATTAAACAGTTGAGCATTCAACTATATGTATATTCAACTATACTCATTCAACTACAAGTTATCAGAAATCCTACTTCTGGGTTTAATTTTCTTAAAAGAACCCTAGGTGTAGGACAGTCCCAGACTGGGACTCATAAAAGGTCCAGACTCCTTCTATAAAGTCTCTTTAAAATGTGGACTCTCCCTCATGCACACACAATGGCTGCTATACCCTTAGATATCATGTCCACATTCCAGGCAGGATGAAGAGGGAAAAGTGAAGGGAAAAAGACAGAACATGCACATTAGCTGAAGCCCTCCACAGGTAACCCAGGGTTAGGCACCAAGGGGAAAAAATCCAGAGAGGTCAATTAAGGCTTTTACTGTTATATACACACACACACACACATACACGTACATATATACACATCATGGCAGATAACAGACCCAGAGCCCAAAAGCTGGGCATCAACAAGAGCCACTGTAGAGAAGTAAACAGAAAGCCTGATCTCTAGCTGACTGAATATTGGCAGTGAGGGGCCAAAGTAAGCCTTGTCCTACGGGAGCCAGGGCAGGTGTTAGTGGGGTCTTCGCTGTGCAGCAGCCTGGCACCTGCCCCACATCTGAAAGCATAGGCTATAAAGACATAAAGTCAGCACTTCTCTGGAAAGAGCCATCAGTTCAATGTAGAGAAAGACTATGGAAAGGACTAGCTAAATGAACTTCTCACAAGTTCACTCCATCTCATACTTTTAAACCCATTAACTCATTTTTTCAAACAATAGTACATCAGTGCATCTACGGAGTTATAATCTAGCAAGCTAGATTGGGCCCTACCTCAAAACATTCTTTGGAGAAACCCTGATTGGAAATGCTAAAAAATTATTCTCTGAAGGGTCTTATTCATTTACCCATGTAAAGCAAACTCAATGATTTTAGGCTAATGACAAGCAACCCAAACAACGAAATAAATATAGAAAGTCCACAGTTTAGAATGGCAGCCAAGTTCTCTCTGGAATGATTTTTATCCTGAAGAGGAAAAGTTATCCTGATTTATCTTCTGTGTGATTTTTCTCACATACAGTACTTTTGAAATTTTTGCTCTGCAATAGTCAGAATCAGCTACTTTGTTAAAACAGTAGCAACAGTAACATTTAAGGCCAAGACTGTATATCTCTCACAATAGGATGTCCAAGCTGTTTTAAATCGCTCAAGGCTCAAAAGTCTTGTGTATTTTTCATTTACTCCACACAGGGCATGTAATAAATTACTGCTGAGATGCAACCACTTAAAGCAAGACAGTTCATATTGACTCTGAAAAATGATTTCTTCTCAGAGAGCTTTTTTCTTTAAGGTCACTGTCACAGGCACCGATGCTCCTCTTTAAAATGTTTATTCTTTACCCTGCACTGGGTAAAGTTCCATTCTACAACCTGAAACGGAATTTTGTCTCTTGGATCTTGCTTTCTGAGTGCAATAGCTCTGGGATAACTAATGAAGAGTCCTTGGGGTCCCCCAATACAAGTGAAAGTCTCCCTCCATTCCAGAAGCAGGAGCCGTCCCTGCTTCTCCCTTGGGGACGGCACTGCATTGCTCATCACTTCTCCCTCTCACACTTAAATCTCTTGCCTGACTTCAAAAATCCCCTCCTGAACCTTACAAACCCCTGAAGTTGCCAAGGTCTCTCTATCTCATTCTCTTCAGGCCAAGATTCTTAGATGGGAATCTGTACTGTCATCACCCTCGAGTCTCACTCTCTCCACTAGCTCCTGGTCCACCAACCAATGCCTACTGAGCCAGGACTTCTGCAGAAGGTATCTGTGGACACTTAGCATCTCTGTGTCCTCCAGGGAACACAAAGGTGCTTTGTGGTGGCTCTTCTTCCTCGCGAAGCTCTCCACCACTCAGCCCTTCTCCCATCCCATACTGATTTCATACACTCCTCCTTTCCCGGCCTGCATCCTGCAGTCAAATTGTTCAGTACCCTACCTCCTCCTTAGAGTCCCCCTTTCTTCCTCATTTCCTTAATGCTGATGCTCAGGTGTGGAAGGATCCCAGGACCTTTGTCTACCTGTATCCTTCTCTAGCTGCCCAGGTAACCTGCTCTAAATTTTCTCTGTTGTTTAACAATTCCCACCTTCATGCCTTTCCTCAGGGCACTACTCCAGCGAGTAGTGTCCCTGTTCCTACCACTGTGCAATCACTTATGCCACCTGTCCTTAGACAGATATGAAGTCCCTCCATGTACTTCCGTGATTAATCCTCACATTACTTATTTTACCCAATCTCCCCTTAAAAAACAAAAGCCAAATTTCTCTCTGATGCTTGATGTATGATCCTGGTCTCCTATTTCTTTCATGACTATCTTTAATGCTATATGGATCATTTTAGAGAAAGAGTGCAAATACACTGGCACCTAAACATGCATGTAAATACAACAGGTTCTCAAATGATTAATTAATGCTGCTTCAGACGTTTTGCAAAGAACAAAATAGCCATTCCCCAGGAAGTTGCTGTGCATCCTCACCCATCTCCAATAGCATCTCATCCACTTCTCTATTGCTACAGAGCTGACCACACAGTAATGTCGCTCACTGTCTGCCTTGCCAATCCCCAAGGAACTTCTAGGAAATCAGGATGAAATCATCTTTAGCTCTCTGTCTCCAGCATCTCACATAGTGCTTGAGACAAATTAAGGGCTTAATAAATATTTATTGCATACAGAAATGAGTTTTGAGATGGAATATTCAAACTAGGTTTTGACTAATACTCAGGATAAGATTAAGATCTAGTGGAGGGGGAAGGGAAGTCATACAATAAAGATATTGTGAAAAATTAAGTTATAAAATACTCAGTACCAACAGTGAAAGCGTTAGTCACTCAGTCAAGTCCAACTCTTTGCAATGCCCTGGACTGCCCTCTGCATTGCAGGCAGATTCTTTACCATTTGAGCCACCAGGGAAGCCCCAAAAGGGTTGTTTTATGTATGTTTTAATGGCAGATCTCAGCATGATAAAAAAAAAATATATATATATATATGTGGTAATTTACTAGAAAACAGGAGGGGCATCATAAGAAATGTTTCTGCTTTGAAGGCAATAGTCAAACACAGAGCTCAAGTCCTAATATATAAGTACCCACTTAATTAGGAAATTGTTAGTAAGTGCCTATATGTGACAGGCACTCAGCCAAGAGTAGGGGTTACAAAAGTGATAGTTAGTCTCTGTCCTCACAGGACCTCTACTTAATGTTTAGTGAAATAGACATTAACAAAGGAGTAGTAAGAAAAATGTACACGTAATTGCAAATGGTGATAAGAACTGTGAAGAAAAAAATAAAAGGTATCATGAAACTATATGCAGGATGACCTAACCAAGATGATGCTTCAAGGTGGGGAGAGGTTCCATTGGTTTTAAGGCAGGAAAAAGGTGTACTTGGATCAATTTCATAAAAAATCAAGTTGTCCTATATTCTCCTCCAACTATCTGTCAAAATAGACATGCATTCCATGGTTCTGACAAAGGCGGAGTCCTAAAGAAGATGATCTTGTTTATTGTTTGTAAAGACAGTCATGCTGCCCTCTCAGTAAATATGCCTCAATGCCCTCAACCACTTCCGTATTAATGGACAACTGCTAACACTAAAACATCTGTTTATCTACAAGGTAATTATTCTCCCTTTGATTTGTTTTTCTAAATTTCTGAAGAGCGGAACTATTGGTTTAATAGTAGAAGCATTTCCATGCCTCATCCCGCAATGCTGATGCTGGAGTGTGTACCTAACTACCCATCGCTTTGTCAGCAGCACATTTCAACATCTTCTCTATTTCTGCAAGTTGAATAGATGCAAACTAGGGCCTAATTTCTGTCTCTTTACTGGGAATTAAACAGTTTTCAAAAAACGGTTTGCTGGGCTTTTTCTTTTATGTCATTTTGAATAATCATTTACTTTCTCTAAGCTTAATGTTCCATATATGCCAAACAGGCATAATAACAATACTCGTCTCTGTAGTGTTGCTTAAGAATCAAGTGAAGTAATGTTCTTAAAATGCTATACCCAACATCTGGGATGTAATAAACATTCAACAGATGATAACTACTATGCTTATTTATTCATTATCAATTTAGTTCTTTTAGATTCATGAGTACTCATGTTATGTTTTAGGTACTAAACATCAACCTTGGCAAAATGATTGAAAATATTTTCTTTCATTCTAAGATTTTCTTTATTGTCTTAATTTTCCTTGTTCTTCTTATACATAAGGGACTTCCCTGGTGGCTCAGAGAGGAAGGAATCTGCCTGCAATGTGGGAGACATGGGTTCCATCAGGGGATCAGGAAGACCCCCTGGAGAAGCCTTTGTAAAATAAACACATTTCAAGGGAGGGTCCATGAACTTCTATTGATATTTCAGCTTTATTTTCTGGATTCTGTGACCCCAATATTGATGGCTTCAGTTTATAGGGGTGTTAGAGCCAGACATCCTGGAATGTGAAGTCAAGTGGGCCTTAGAAAGCATCACTACGAACAAAGCTAGTGGAGGTGATGGAATTCAAGTTGAGCTGTTTCAAATCCTGAAAGATGATGCTGTGACACTGCTGCACTCAATACACCAGCAAATTTGGAAAACACATCAGTGGCCACAGGACTGGAAAAGGTCAGTTTTCCTTCCAATCCCAAAGAAAGGCAATGCCAAAGAATGCTCAAACTACCGCACAATTGCACTCATCTCACATGCTAGTAAAGTAATGCTCAAAATTTTCCAAGCCAAGCTTCAGCAATACGTGAACCATGAACTCCCAGATGTTCAAGCTGGTTTTAGAAAAGGCAGAGGAACCAGAGATCAAATTGCCAACATCCGCTGGATCATGGAAAAAGCAAGAATGGAAAAGACTCTGATGCTGGGAGAGATTGGGGGCAGGAGGAGAAGGGGACGACCAAGGATGAGATGGCTGGATGGCATTAATGACTCGATGGACGTGAGTCTGAGCAAACTCCAGGAGTTGGTCATGTACAGGGAGGCCTGGCATGGTGCAATTCATGGGGTCGCAAAGAGTCGGACAAGACTAAGCGACTGAACTGAACTGTATAAATAACACAGGGAACTTTACTCAATACTCTGTAATGGCCTATAGAGGAAAAGAATCTTAAAAAGAGAGGATATATATATATAACTGATTCACTTTGCTGTACACCTGAAACTAACGCAGCATTGTAAATCAACTATACCCCAATAAAAATTAAAAGTTTATAGGAGGAGGAGAGTTCACCCCTTACTTCAAAACCACTTCTTAAAAATGCCCAGAATGTGATTTTCTAGAAAAGTAAGATGTTGTATAGTATTTACCATGCAGATGATAACTGATTCACTTTGCTGTACACCTGAAACTAACGCAGCATTGTAAATCAACTATACCCCAATAAAAATTAAAAGTTTATAGGAGGAGGAGAGTTCACCCCTTACTTCAAAACCACTTCTTAAAAATGTCCAGAATGTGATTTTCTAGAAAAGTAAGATGTTGTATAGTATTTACCATGCAGATGTCTGTATTCATGGTGACTCTTGAAATCTGTTATTTGGGAAATATACCCTTTGCACAGAGATGCAGTGACAGCTCCCTTGCTGAAGTCCTTCCCTTTAACCTGAAGTAGCTGACTTTTTTTTCAAAATACAGTTTTAGGAACTGCAGCAATAAGAAGTTCTGGCAAGCAACTCGCTGAAAAAGCAACTGTATTGTATNGGGAAATATACCCCTTGCACAGAGATGCAGTGACAGCTCCCTTGCTGAAGTCCTTCCCTTTAACCTGAAGTAGCTGACTTTTTTTTCAAAATACAGTTTTAGGAACTGCAGCAATAAGAAGTTCTGGCAAGCAACTCGCTGAAAAAGCAACTGTATTGTATTTTACTCTTTAATTTTTTACTCACCAACTGAGAAGTGTAGATCGCCAAATTCAAGGCATTATTAGAATTATCATAATGTATAAAATTCCTGATTTCACTAATGAGACTTGTTCAATAAAAGGTGACAGACTTCCTATGTGCTAAAATCTGAGCCTAAGCCACACAAGTCTTTCTAAGAGCACTTCCTTCCCATCTTCCAGCTTAGATGGGGAAGGGCTCAAAACTACCCACAACCTAACTTTCTGCCTCCCTGCTCCAGCCACATGATTCAACTTTGATCTCTACCCTCCTCAGTCAAACAAGTACCAGATTTGAAGTCTAAAGACTCTGTCATTTACTTACTGGTAATACAGGGGAATCACTTAACCCTTCTCAGCCTCAGAGGACCCAGCAGTGAAGTGGAGATAATAAAATACTGACCATGTCTATCTCAGATAGCTGAAGTGAGGACCAGATGCTAGAATTATGCCTATTTCTTGATGCCAAGTTTGACCCCAAGCAAGGAAGCCAGTATCAGGAATTTTTTTACAATAATTAAAAGAGGTTTCTGTTTCAGAAAGCAGATGGCACATTAGAAGTTTCATTCTGCTGGTGCCCTGTGCCTATTTCCAGATGTCTGTCCAAAATCCTAACCGTTAGCCAGGTTCCCAAAGCTTTGTGGCCCAGACCTCCTGCCTTGAGCTGCAGGCCCTTCTGTTGTTCAGTTTGCTTGCCTGGATCCTGATATCTGATCTTACATTTTGTAGATGTGACTCTTTATCTGCTATCCTGTCTTGGTTTAGGGTTTCTTAATCTCAGCAATATTGACATTTTGGGCTGGATAATTGTCTGTTGTGAAGGGCCATCCTGTGTCACTATAGAATGGTTAGCAACATACCCGGTCTCTACTCACTAGATTCCAAAGCTTCCCTCGGTCATGTCAATCAAAAATGTCTCCTAAGTCCATCAGCAGATGAATGGATATAGAAGATGTGGTACATATATACAATGGAATACTACTGAGCCATATAAAGGAATAAAATTGGGTCATTTGTAATGATGTGGATGAACCTAGAGTCCGTCATACAGAGTGAAGTAAGTCAGAAACAGAAAAACAAATCTCATATATTAATGCACATATATATATATATATGGAATCTAGGAAAATGGTACTGATGAACCTAATTTGCAGGGCAGTAATGAGAGACACAGAGAACAGACTTGCAGACACAGCAAGGGAAGGAGAAGGCGGAACAAACTGAGAGAAGAGCACTGACATACATACATACATATATGTAACATATACATACATATACATCTATGTGTAAAATAGATGGCTGGTGGGAGGCTGCTGTACAGTGCAGGGAGCTCAGCTGGGTGCTCTGCGATGACCTGACGGGGGGCAGGAAGAGGGGTGGGAAGGAGGCTCAGGATGGAGGGGACATATGGTACGGCTGGTTCACTTTGCTGTGGACCAGTGGCTGGCACAACATTGTGAAGCAATTATATTCTAATAAACAAATGTCTCCAGACATTGCCAAATGCTTCCTGAGGAGAACACTGCTCCCACATCTCCTGTTGAGGATGCTAGCTAACCCTCTTAAACTTGACCTCTGGCTCTCTGATCTGTGACCCTTGCTTGCCAGCTCTAATACATTTTAGACAAACACTGCTCTTGTTCCCCTCCTAGCTTTCCCTACTATTAAAAACCTGGAGTATCCATGAAGATGCTCTAACACAGAGAAAGCTGTTGTAAAATAATAATAAATTAGTTTAAAATGTGTTCTCTGATTTTTCAAAGTTTCACTGCCTGCTATGCAGCCCACAGTGTGAGAAAAATACAGCCACGGCACATCCGGGCTTCTGGCCTCCAAGAGCACAGCTCTTCACAGCTCAGGCCAGCAGTCATCAAACCAGGAGTGTATACAAAGCACAAAAGGCCTTAAAACAACGTCATCATGTGCTCTTAAAAGTAAAGAGTGCCCCATCTCACCCTCAGTGCTACAGAAGACAAACCAGAGGTCTGCAGAGGCTAATTGGCAAGCCCACTGTCATAAAGCTATTTAGCAACTGAATTCAGACCAGAAGCCTATAATCTCATCACATGCTATTCATTCCAGGCATGGTGGAACAGTTTGTAGTACCCATTTCCAGTATCGTAGTTCATACATTTCATTGTTTAGTACTGGATTTTCTCTTTGTATCTGTATGTTTTATACTATTAAACATATCATAGTATACTTACTATATTTCCCCACCAGACAGATTAAAAAAAAAGAAAAGTACTAAACCATAATATCAGGAGATCAGAAAAGCACCAAAAAGAAGAGAGAAGGAGAGTGGAAAAGGAGAGAACACACATTTATGAGCACAAACGAAACACTTTTAACTAATTGTCTCAGTTGGTTCTCAATATGATCCTATGATGTACATTTGAATATTGACTCTACCACCAAACAACCAGTGACCTTTGGTAAGTTACTTAGGCTCTCTGTGCCTCAGCTTCCTCACCTGTAAAATGGGTATAATAATAGAACCTATCTCTCTATATAGTTGTGGGATTAAAAGGTCAAATGTATATAAAATGTAGAGCACAGTGGCTAGCACATAGTAATCATTTCATAACTGTCAGCAATTCTTGTTCTGTTTTCTAGCAAGCTGTGTCTTCTTCACCTCCATGTTTCCAATCCCAGTCCAGCCATGTAACCATAATTCTGAGCTGCTCACTGGAAGCCCCTTCCAGACTTTGCATTGGCTAACGATTCCTGGAGACAAGTGACAAAGAAGACAAAGGTCCAGGGATAATCTCTCTATAGTGGCCCACACTTGCTCAAGAAATGCTTCTAAGCCAGAAATTCAAAACACAGAGATGAATAAAACATAAGGCTTCCACACAAGCAGCACACAGTTTTTTATCTAACAAATGTTTACTGAGCTCTCGCTCTGTGCTGGGGTCCATGCCTGGCTCTGAGGATACCATGTGGGAAGGACAGGCCCCTGCTTTCACAGTGACTAGATTCTAATGACAATAAACAAATAAGCAAAAACACAAAAGCAGCTAGAGATGAGTCCAAAGGAGAAAATACAACGTACTTGACTGACAGGGAGGGTTGGGAAATGGGGCGTGTTATTTACGGTGGATGGTCAGGGAGGGCCCTCTGAGGAAGTAGAAGTACAGCTAGTACCTGGCTGATAAGAAGCATCCGGCCAAACAAAGGTTTGGAGGCAATAAGTGGGTTTATAGCCAACAAGAACATGTATGTTTGTGGTTCTTACTGCAGTTTTCTTCTTTGCATCACTTCAGTTCATTTTCTACTGGACTTGCCCTCCTGTTGGCTGCCATAGCAACCTAGGCAGACCATTTTATTTTGCCCACCAAGTCACTCATCAGCCCACACTTGACACACACTCAATCCTAGCAACTAGTCATGGAAACATTACTGAGAAAACAATAGACTCCATAACTCTTTACATCAGCTCCAAGGACTATTCAGCTGTTACTGAAAATAAATCAGGCAGCCTTGTCCCAGGAGAAATCCTCCATCATTGCCCCTCCTTCACAAATAATAAGCCCGGCTTCTCAACCAGCCTCTACCTTGCTTTCAACAAAAGGCTCTGATCAGCCAACCAAGTGACCCAGAACAGCCCTGTCTGATGCCACATGGGGTTCTTCTCTACCCCTCTGTACTCAAACTTCCCTGTACTTTCCCTCTGAATATATCTGCATTTCAGAAAAATCTTCTCATTTCAGATTTTTCTATAAGACATATTCCCAGAAGTTGCAGCCTATGTACAGTTTGCTTCCACTCATCTGTGATATATAATTCAAGTTCCCTCATACAAGCAAATGAACAGGAGACTTTCGTGTTTAATGAGCCATGTAGGACCAAAATAAATTGCCACCCCACTTCCCTCCCAGGAAATGAGTTCAGGGAAGACTTGTTTACTTTTGCTTGCCTCACACTGGGATGTAACTTGGCAAATACAATCTTACATCTTTAACAATTCAGAATCATTTCTCCTGACATGGGAATTCTTTCCATGCATCTCTGCCATCACTTCCTGAAGATCTTCAAATATTTGCCCCTGGTTTTTATTCTAAAAGGAAAGCTAGGGACTTCCCTGGAGGTCCAGGGATTAAGACTCCATGCTCCCAATGCAAGGGATGCAGGTTTGATCCCTGATCAGGGAGCTAAGATCTCACACGCTTTGGGGCAAACGCCCCCCCGACCAAAACACCATAAAACAGAAGCAACACTGTAAAAACTCAAAAAAGACCTTAAAAATGGTCCACATAAAAATAAAGAAAGAAAGAAGAAAGTAAGAGTGAAAGTCGCTCAGTCGTGTCCCACTCTTTGTGATTCAGGCTCCTCTATCCATGGAATTCTCCAGGCCAGAATACTGGTGTGAGTAGCTGGAATTAAACATACATGATCAAGTTTATCCAAAGACCTAATCATTTTTGCAATACTGAAGTGCTGGGTTAAGTGTATCATGAGAAGAGAGAGAGAGAGACTGGCTGTAACACCTAAGCAGAAGGCAAGGGCTGTGTTCCGACTTTCCCTGAAGTGCTGTGCTGATTTCTGGACTGGACAAAGCCCACCTTGTGGCAGGCACTGGACAAGAGCATAGAGGGGAGACGATAATAAAGGCCTGAAAAAAGAGTTTGGTGAAGAAGAGCAGCTATTATGTGGCCTGGAAGGAAGGCTGCAGAACATCCATTTACATACCAGCAGCAGAGTAACTGCAAACGGCCTTAAAACCAGATGTCCGTGGTCTAATGATCTCCCAGTGTAGATCTCAGGCAATGACTTACTACAGATGCAGCTACAGAAGGGTCCTCATCATAAAACACCTGGACAGCTGCTTGTTGATACACCACAAGAGTAAACGTACTGCTGCTTGCAACTGACAGGTGATCTTTCACCCCCATGGCCCAAAGGTAAATGGTTATAAAAATCTAACAGTGGGGGAGAGCAAAGTATTATGATTTCAGTATGAAAATCTTGGCTCTAAAGAGACATAGAGTCACAAATCAATTTTCTGAAGCACTGAACATCTATAAGTAATAAGGAAGCAAGACAGCATATAAAAGGTACAATATAAAATCCTATGTTAATGAAGTAAAGCTGGATGGTAAATGCCTTATGTCTGCTTACTCCACTTCTGCCAAGTATTATATTTTTCAGCCTCTCTGCCTTTCACCATATCTCTGTTTGATCTTATAGCTCTGTACTGACACAGCCAGTTAATGATGAACTTTAGGATATTTGGTCTTTTTTTGGCCCTAAAATGAGCTTCTTATTTCCCATTCTTTCTACTCAAGAAGCTAGCAACCACACGGCAATCCCTCATTCAATCACTAATGAACATCTGAGTGCCTTGTAAAGACACAGTGCTGTTTGGGAGGGGTTCAAAAATAAATTAGATGTGTTCTCTTAGAGATCTTGTGATCTGGCAGAAGGAGAATAAAAAGATACACGAGTAACTATAATACACAACAAAACATTCCATTTGGTAAAAGAGAAGAAATCAAAATGTGATGTGAAAAGATCTTCATGTCCTTGCAATTAAGGTGTGCATTTTTTAAAAAAAGGAAAAGAAAATTATCTAATGAGATTAGAAAGAAAACTCTGAATGAGATTAGATAATGCTGATGTAACCGCAAAATCTCAGTGATTTAAAGCAACACTTCATGGTTACATTAAGATAGAACCATCAGGGAAAACTGAGGGAAGGGTACAAGGAAACTCTTGGTAGTGTTCTTGTAACTTCCTATAAATCTATGAAAGTGAAACTGTTAGTTGCTCAGTCATGTCTGACTCTCTGCGTAGCCCGCCAGGCTCCTCTGTGTCCATGGAATTCTCCAGGCAAGACTTCTGGAGTGGGTAGCCATTCCCTTCTTCAGGGGATCTTCCCGACTCAGGAATCAAACCCAGGTCTCCTACATTGTGACAGATGTCTGAGCCACCAGGGAAGCCCATAAATCTACAGTCACTGCAATATGAAAAGAACAAATAAACAGACATGTGAATGAGAGGGTACAGAACAATACATTTCTTTTCTTGCTCATGCTGCTTGTTTAGGCAGGTTGTCTATACTCTGCGGTCTCACCCACCAACAGGCAGAGGGAGGCTCCAGCTCTGTGCCTCCAGAAAGCAGGATGAATAACCTGAATAACATGTGGTGAAGTACATCTTGGCTCTTAAAATTTCCACCCTGAAGAGGCACACAACACTTTTGCTTCATTGACCAAAACAAATCACACAGCCACATCTAGCTTCCAGGGGACAAGATGTGCCTAGAGGAAAACCAAAACTATTTGGCAAATAGCAAGAATGACTTCTGTCCCCAAGAACATAAACTGTATCATTGGGCATTCGTTTTTGAAGAGTTTTCTATGTCAAATAATCCCAGGTATTTTTGGCACGTGATTTTTCTTGTAACAACAGAGTAAATTCTAAAAGGAATTTAACTGGAACACAGTCACCCAATCTGGTCAGCCACAGAATGAGCAAGTGTGAGGCCCTCTCTGCTGGTTCAGGTGTCTGCCTGCCAGAAGCACTCTGCTATTACGATGCCTTCCTGAAGTCATTAGAGAGAATCTGGATCAATGTGGATAATGCAGGCTGGAAAGCAATTCTGGCTACATCAGATCTGAGTCTGAATTTTAAAGTGGCCCAACATCTTTAGTGCCAACATTAAAGATGATTTGTGCTAACTCTCTGGGTGTATACTGTAAGGAAAGGATCAAATGGTAAGCAGCAAGGAGACCAACCCAATTCCTTTACCCCGGAGTCTGCTCATGGAGCCAAGGAACTCAGGGAGTTCTCTGGCCCAGGCAGCAATTAGGTAAAATGCTGAGTGTGGCCCGCAGAGCCCAAAGGAGTGACTATAGCCGGGTGACAGAGGGGAGCAGGGGCAGCATCGTGGGAAAGAACCCAGGAGAGGGCGGCAGGTACCCGAGGACAAACCTAGTGCTGCCTGCTGGAGAGCCTGTGCCTCTGAGCAAATCACCCTCCTCTGGTCTCCTTTTCTGTGTCTTTAAGGTCAGAGGACTGCGCCAGATCATCTCTGAGCACCTTCCTAATTCAGAGCCAGGTCACTGGTGTTTGAACAGCAGCTCTGTCCCTAACTAGCCGTGTGACCTCAGCAAGTGCTTAATCTCTCTGTATCTCAGTTTTCTATAAAATAAAGATATATTATATAAATAAAGATATATTATATATGCCTTAGTTCATAGCATGATTGCAATGAACAAATGAGTTAACATATATATAAGGCCCTTAGAACAGGGGCTGCTATGTAGAAAGGGCTAAATAATTATTATCTGTTATTATTATTATTAATAAAAATGGAAGACATAGAATCAACCCTGAGAGCTCTCAGCTCTGTGTCCTGGACCATTTCACACACACACACACACACACACACACACACACAATACAAGTATATTTTAGATCAATTTCCCAATGAGTATCAGTTTAAAACTAAAAGTATGGGTTATAAATCAAAAGAAAAAAATGTCAGATTTTGGCTACCCTCTTGATACTGGAAAAAATCCAGTTTTCTTTCCCTACACTTGAAAGAAGGGCCACACCAACTCAACCTACCCAACACTCTGACTTATTCACCCCTGACCCAACAGAAGATGTCTCTCTAAGTCGAGGCTTTTTGAGGCAGTATTTCCCCCATGTTAACACTGATGATCCCTGTACACCCTGGTAAATCTGACTTAGCTCAAGACCACAGGCTTCTAGTCACAGTATATGCCAAGCACCTGAAGAGCAGAGATGGGAAAATTACAATCTGAAATTAGAGTTGCAGGGATCTGAAAAGTCATTATATTTATTCACAAATATAAATAATTAAATTTATATTTTCATAAAGATTTAAAAGGTTGATAGCTTATATAAAGATAATTATAGTTACTCTTCAATTTATTTATGAATAATTTTAGGTTTATGAATAATTTATGAATTATTTGTAAGTACCTCTAATAAGGTATACAAAGTTTATTTATCTTTCTTCTCATTTTTTATCTGTGAATTCCTAGAGCCCAGAACTGGTCACTGACTCCACTTCTTCACTTTTCCTCACACTCCTCTTAGAGCACAGAGAGTCGAGAAAAGGACGATGCAGAACCAATGAGAACTGTGCTCTACAAAGATGGCACACGAGGAAGAGGCTTTATAACTGAGGCACACAGAGCATTTCTGGAGAATATGACAAAGGGCCTCAGGAGGAGAATGCATGATAAGACGCATCTGGGTAACTGCCAAACTGAAGCTTGAACAAATATTTTCCAAGAAGCAGAATCTGCAAACCTAGAGAAACGGCTCATAACTCAGAGATTTAGCTGAAAATGAGACATTCATATCCACATAGATTCATATAGGAAATATGAGTCTAAGAGGGACGGAAAGAATGAAAAAAATATAACAAATATTGACTATCTCATGGTGATTAACAAATATTTAAATTGGTGCTATAAAAAATTTAATTATAGGAATGCTTTTGAATTGTGGTGTTGGAGAAGACTCTTGAGAGTCCCTTGGACTGCAAGGAGATCCAACCAGTCCATTCTGAAGGAGATCAGCCCTGGGATTTCTTTGGAGGGAATGATGCTAAAACTGAAACTCCAGTACTTTGGCCACCTCATGCGAAGGGTTGACTCATTGGAAAAGACTCTGATGCTGGGAGAAATTGGGGGCAGGAGGAGAAGAGGACGACCGAGGATGAGATGGCTGGATGGCATCATGAACTCGATGGACGTGAGTCTGAGTGAACTCCAGGAGTTGGTGATGAACAGGGAGGCCTGGCATGCTGCGATTCATGGGGTCGCAAAGAGTCGGACACGACTGAGCTACTGAACTGAACTGAACTGAATGCATTAAATAATACTGAAACATTTAATGACATGATTTATACCTTAGTTTTAGAGAACATGCATGCTGGAAAATAATATGGTAACTTCCATTTATTCAGTGTACAGATAATATGAAAGGTCATGCAGACATGTTTATCTCCAAAGCAAATGCTAGCTCTGAAACACTGCAAGATTCTTTTAGACAATATTTCAGAACTTTCCATTGTTTTAAAAATCATTTCATTATGACAAACCAACTTGGAGGACAAACACTAGAGAATTTCAAGACATTGTTAATCTACAATAATCAAGAGATTGCAGTATTAACTTAAAGATAGAAAAACAGGTCAATGGCATAGAATAGAGAACCCAGAAGCAGATTCTACACACATATGAACAGCTTATTTTCAATAAAAGCAATTTAGCAGAGAAAGAGTCTTTCAACAAATATTGCCAGAAAGAGTGGATATCCACATGCAAACAAGAGAAAAGTCCTCTATCTATACTTTATACCATATACAAAAACTAACTCAAAATCAATCACAAATCTATAGGTAAAACATGAAATTATAAAACTTCCAGAAGATAACACAGAAGAAAATTTTGTCACCTGGGGTTAAGCAAATATTTCTATATACAACAACAAGATCCATAAAAGACAGTAACCCATAAAAGAGCAAACTGATAAATTAGAGTTGATAAAAATAAATACTTCTACTCTTCAAAAAGACTGCTAATGAAAAAAAAAAAAAAAAAGCCACAGACTGAGAGAACCAAACCATATCTGATATAGGAATTGTGTGCAGAATATATAAAGTATACTCAATAATAAGGGGGGAAATCTAATAACAACTTGAGCAAAGCCCTGAGTACTTCACCAAAGAAGATATAAAGATGGCAAATAAGCACAGAAAAGATGTTCAAATCATGAGTCATTTGGAAAATTCATGTTAAAAGCATAATGAAATACCTGTAAGAATGGCCAAAATTAAAAAGACTGACACTACCATGTGTTGGTGAGGACATGAAGGAACTGGAACTCTCATATATGTGTGGTGGGAATGCAAAATAGTGCAGTCACCTTGGAAAAACAAGTTTCTCAGTTTATCAGAAACTTAAAAACTGTACCTACTTTATGAGTCAGCCAGTCTACTCTCAGGCATTTACCCAAAAGAAATGAAAGCTTACATCCATATGATCTTCCCTGTAGCTCAAACGGCAAAGAATCTGCTTGCAGTGCAGGAGACCCAGGTTCTATCCCTGGGTTGGGAAGATACTCTGGAGAAAGGAGTGGCAATCCACTCCAGTATTCTTGCCTGGAGAATCCCACTGACATAGGAGCCTGGCAGGCCACAGTCTGTGGGAGTAAGTCCCACAAAGAGTGGGGCACGACTGAGTGACTAACACTACTACTACTACATCCATATGAAGACCTGTTCATAATGTTCACAGCAGCTTTCTTTATAGCAGCCAAAAACTGGAAACAATTCAAAAGGCTATCAAAAAGTAAATGGATAAACAAATTGTGCATCCATACATGGATTCAGCAGTAGAAAGGAGTGAAATATTTATACAAATAATATGAATGAATTTTATAACTACTTTAAGTGAAGAAGCTACCAAAAAAAGTACATTCTGTAAAACTGCATTTATAGAAAGTTCTAGGAAATATGCCTCTTGAGAAATCTGTATGCTGGTCAGGAAGCAACAGTTAGAACTGGACATCAAACAACAGACTGGTTCCAAATAGGAAAAGGAGTACGTCAAGGCTGTATATTGTCACCCTGCTTATTTAACTTAGACTCTTGCAACCCCATGGACTATACAGTCCATGGAATTCTCCAGGCCAGAATACTGGAGTGGGAAGCCTTTCCCCTCTCCAGGGGATCTTCCCAACCCAGGGATCAAACCCAGGTCTCCTGCATTGCAGGCTGATTCTTTACCAACTGAGCTATTAGGGAAGCCCATTATAGTATAGGATACAATAGTAATAAGCCGCAGTTGACCCTTGAGCAACACAGGTTTGAACTACCAGAGTCTACTTATAGATGGATTTTTTCAATAGTAAATACCACAGTACTAGATGGATCCGAGGTGGGCTGAATCCATTGCTAAGGAATAATGGACAGGGAGTAATCCAGGATTCAGAGGAACCCTTATAAACTATACGTGGATGTATGACTGCTCAGAGGCTTGGCTCCCTTAATCTCTCACATTGTTTAATAGTTACCTGTAGACAAAAATCCCTTCTGTTGTCCTCTCTAAAAATATTATCTCCATTTTTATAAATAAAATTAGTTGCTCAAGGTCAGGAACTGCTGGAGTCAGGAGCAGGTCCTCCTCTAACATCTGCAGAGCCAGGGGCAAGAGTGCAAAATAGAGGTTCACAGCACAGGTTTAACATACAAAAACAAGAGGTCCAGGTGTACTCCCTCCTAGCCCCAAATCTCTCTCAGTCCCAAGAGCTAGAGTCTAAGGAGCATCCCTTCCTGAGCCCCTTGCAAGCCTGAAGTGGAAGTTGCTCAGTCATGTCCGACTCTGCAACCCTATGGACTGTATAGTGTGTGGAATTCTCCAAGACAGAATACTGGAGTCAGCAGCCTTCCCCTTCTCCAGGGGATCTTCCCAACCCAGATATCGAACTCAGATCTCCTGCACCGCAGGTGGATTTTTTGCCAGCTGGGCTACTAGGGAAGCCCAACAATACTGGAGTGGGGAGCCTATCCCTTCTCCAGCAGATCTTCCCCACCCAGGAATCAAACCAGGGTCTCCTGCATTGCAGGTGGATTCTTTACCAACTGAGCTATCAGGGAAGCCTGTAAGTCTGAAAGAAGGCAAGAAAATGTAGCAGCTAGGTAGAAGCCAGGCCTCTCTGAACCAGACCAGACTCACACAATCAAGCTCCTCCCTGAGGCCTCACTTTCCAGACTCGGGATTTCCAGGTGCCTCCCAATACTCAACTTCCGGGCAGAGCACAGAACAGGAGTGAAGTTACCTGGGAAACCTGGAGGGCCTGAGGCAGGAAGCAGCTGGGCCCAGACAGAAAAGTGTATGAACAAAGGGGTGGAGGGAGGAAAGTTAAATTCCTCATTTAGGAAAGACAAGGAGTCCAGGACATCCAGAGCAAAAGGGGTGTGTTGGGGAGAAGGAGGTGATACAATTGGAAAGGAGGAGGCAGAAGCTGGCTTGGAAGAGGATAAGGATTTGGACTTAGGTAAAGGTGGGCCATAGAAACAAGAAACCCGGGATGAACAACCATAGGAGAGCATTAGGCAAATTAACCCAAAATGTATACTAAATGGGAAAGAGAGAAGCAAAAAGATATATAGAAATATATAGAACATACAGAAGAAGGAAAGTTGTCAAGTTCCTCTGAAAAACCATCAGAAATACTTGAATAGAGATATACTCATTTCAATAAAAATTTTTCACTGACTTTTTTTGTATGTGTAAGTGGTCCCTAATTTAGAATGGTTCAACTTATGATTTTTTGACCTAACACTGATGCAAAAGCATTATGCATTCAGTAGAAACTATACTTCAAAATTTTGAATGTTGATCTTTTCCCAGGCTAGTGATGTGTAATCCTCTCCAGTGATGCTGGGCAGGACAGTGAGCTATAGCGACCAGTCAGCAATGTCGTCACAAGCTTAACAACCAATATGCTTACAACCATTCTGGATCCAGACACAGGAAAAAAAAATCACATGTAGTATTTTGGCCATCACAGACATGTATGATTGAGGATATTGAGATCATTAAAGTACAGCTGTGCTTCTGACCTAGAAAATCTCCTATAAATCTATCTCTGCTTATCTCAAACACTGCTATTTCCTTCTCCAGCGGTCCAGTTTTGTTTATTTATCCCCTTCCACTGACTTTGCAGTGTAGTATACATTACCAAGGGCAAAGAGTCGGATAGGACTTAGTGACTAAACAGCAGTAGCACGTATTATTAAAGCTTAATAAGAAAACAGCATCTGACAACATAAAAAAATTAAGAGAAGTCTTCTATTTTTTACTGGCAAAATCTTCCAGATTTCTCATTGAAATTCCACATTATGAATCAAAAAGAAAGACTGAAAATGATCAATAGAATTAGATTATCAAGTGAATTCATTTGAATAGATAATTTTTTTTTTGCTTTTGATCATTTTTTTCATGTTCCTAACAAACACAAGCAGATGTAACTAGGTTTATACTAAATATCACCACTCTATGTATTTACTACTACAAAAATACTTTCATTATAGGAACCCTGTTCTTCCTCTAAGAATGTATAAAACACATATTAGTTTGTCTTTAGCTCCGGCTCATAAAATACATTATGAATTCCTTTCACTCTTGCTGTAATTATTGCTGTTTCAAAGTAAGGCTGGCTCACTTTTTATAACCTGTCAACCAACCAAGAGAACTACAGAGTTGATAATCTTCCCCCCTCCACCTAAATCCAACTCTCCTAAGGAAAACAGATTAACAGGCTGTTATCTTTTGGCACTTTCTAAAACATTGTTTTACTTTGGTCTTACAGGAGTAAAAAAAAAAAGCAAACATTCAGACAGTTAGCAAAATGTATTGTGGTTTTCCAAAGTATTATTCTACATACTTATATGAGCTTCCGTTGTGGCTCAGCTGGTAAAGAATCTGCCTGCAATATTGGAGACCTGGGTTCAATCTTTGGGTTGGGAAGATCCCCTGGAGAAGGGAAAGGCTACCCACTCCAGTATTCTGGCCTGGAGAATTTCATGGACTGTACAGTCCATGGGCTCACAAAGAGTTGGAGATGACTGAGCAACTTTCACTTTCATATACTTTTAAGAAAATCAGTGCAAATATATCCAAAGTGACTCAACCTTTATAATTCTGACACATAAATTAAGGTGAAAAAGTTTAACAAATTAAGTTTAACCTATAGGGAAAACAGCTTTTTTTCTAATACATTGTTGTTTGGTTGCTAACTCTTTGTGACCCCATTGACTGCAGCATGCCAGGCTTCCCTGTCCTTCACTATGTCCTGGAGTTTGCCCAAACTCATGTCTATTGATTCAGTGATGCTATCTAACCATCTTATCCTCTGCTACCCTCTTCTCCTTTTGCCCTCAATCTTTTCCAGTATTAGGGTCTTTACTAATGAGCTCTTCGCATCAGGTGGCCAAAGCATTGAAGCTTCAGCTTCAACATCAGTCCTTCCAATGAATATTCCGGGCCGATTTCCTTTAGCAGTGACTGGTTTGATCTTGCAGCCCAAGGGACTCTCTATTTTAGGCAATGAATTTCCTTTGTAGAATTTTCATTCCTACAACGAATAATTGAGAATCTGTTTTTCTTGTTAAACACACAGAAAAAATTAATTGGCTTTTTCCTGCCTTGTAAACTTAACCTTTTCTTTCTGTTCTAAAATTATCTGAATTCCTAGTATTCTGTAATTATTCTTTCCTTCCATCTTTTTTTTCTCTCTCTCAAACTATTCAAGACAGTTATCCAGAATCACTTCCAAACTCTTCCACTTTTAGCCTTGGAACCCTCCACCTGCATTGCACCTCATTTGATATGGTTGCTCCTTCTGACTCCACTTTAGGATGGATCCATCCTCATCACCAGGAGACTTGGACCCCAGTAGACTTTTATTGACAGCAATATTGAATGTTGCTGAGCTCACCTAACCACTGTCTACATTTTTCCATCATTAAAATAATAACTGCATTTACTGACTTCAAGAAGTTGTTGTGAGGTTTACGTGAAATAGAGTCCAGAAGAGCTGTAAAATGCACTCTCTCCTCTCTACTTTCAATTTACTTACTTTTTTAATACTCATCAAGCTATACACTTAAAATGAGTGCATTTTATATGTAAATTATATCTTGATACATTTCAGCTGGAAAAAAACACCCACAGTGAGATTCCATTACACATTCACTAGAATGTCTGAAATTAAAGAATCTGACGATAACAAGCAGTGGCGAGGATGCAGAATAACTGAAACTTCCATGTATTGGTAGTAGGAGTGCCAATGATATACCTATCTTGGAAAACTGTTTAGGAATTTCTAATAAACTTAAACAGAGGCACAAAAGCCTGGTAGGACCCACTCCTAGGTACATACTCAGGAGAAATGTTTCCATAGATCCATAAAATGATGTTTCAAGAATGTTCACAGCAGCTTTATTCATAATAGCCAAAAAATAACGGGAGAACCCAAAAGACCATCGACAAGTGAGTAGTAAAAAATGTAATACATTCATATTATAGGCTATTGCACAGTGATACAAAAAAATTACTCTCCACACAGAAAATAACATGGATGAATCTCAAAAGCATGCTGCTGCTGCTGCTGCTGTCACTTCAGTCATGTCCGACTCTGTGTGACCCTATAGACAGCCCACCAGGCTCCCTGTCCCTGGGATTCTCCAGGCAAGAACACTGGAGCGTGTTGCCATTTCCTTCTCCAATGCATAAAAGTGAAAAGTGAAAGGGAAGTCGCTTAGTCGTTTCCGACTCTTAGCAACCCCATGGACTGCAGCCTACCAGGCTCCTCCATCCATGGGATTTGCCAGGCAAGAGTACTGGACTGGGGTCTTACTAAGCAAAAAAAGGCCAACAGAGAATTATTCCCTTAATAAATATTCAAAGACAGGCAAAACTATTCTGTGGTAATAGAAACCAGAATAATGGCTGCCTCTGAGAATGGGGGGATTGACTGAGGGAAGTGGCATGAAAGAGCCTTCCTGAATGATGGAAATATTCTTTCTTGATTTGGGTGATGGTTACATGGATGTACATACACCAAACTGTACAAATAACATCTGTTTGCTTTTCTATATGTAAATCACATCTCAGTATTTTTGAAAGATTAAATGGTATCAAGTTAAATCACAGAATCAGCCTGACTCATGGATGATGTTTCATAAACTATAGCTATTATTGTTATTCTAACTTAAATACCTGTTAATAATATCTGCTAAGCAAGTGTAACTGTATACCTTTTGAAAGAGAAGGTAAAACAAATTAAAAAAAGAAAGGAAACTTTGAGTGCAACTTCCCAGTAGCTCAGACAGTAAAGAATCTGCCTGCGATGCAGGAGACCGGGGTTCGATCCCTGGGTCAGGAAGATACTTGGAAAAGGGTACGGCAATCGACTCCAGTATCCTTGCCTGGAGAATTCCATGGACAGAGGAGCCCAGAGGGCTTAAGTCCACAGGGCTGCAAAGAGTCAGACGCGACTGAGCAACTAACACTTTAACTTCACTAAAGTAAGACAACAGAAATAATACAAAACTTGTAGAATCTATGCCCTATGACTGGTCAGATAAACCTCATAAAATGTTTATATATTACAAGGCCATTGGAGCTTCACTACTAGTGTCATTTATTCTCAAAGTCTTCAATTTGAAAAGTAACAATTAGAGAATAGTGATTTTTTGGAAATATTTTAAAGGCACTAGGAGAAAAAAAAAGAGATTTATTTTAAGAAAATAAATGGGTTAAGATTTAGGTCGAAATCCCAAAATGATTTGTGTTTGTCCTTAATTTGCTCCATGAAAAAAGCTGCTCTGAGAATCCCAGCATCCTCCCGGGACACCCTTGCTCCTTGCCTCTGCAAGAACACAGACTGGTTCAGCAATGGAGGAGAGAGTCCTGTCTGGGCAGAAGAACAAGGAAAGCTTGTGGGTGTTCTCACAGGTACAATTACACAGGTCTCATAAAAACAGCTTTCAAGATGGAAAGGGGAAAAAATGAGATTGTAATAGTACTCTTACTGGGGAAAAAAAAAAAAAAGTGAAAGTGTTAGCCACTCAGTCATGTCTGATTCTGCGACTCCATGGGCTGTAGCCCACCGGGCTCCTCTGTCCATGGGATTCTCCAGGCAAGAATACTGGAGTGGGTTGCCATGCCCTTCTCCAGGGGATCTTCCTGGCCCAGGGACTGATCCTGGGTCTCCTGCATTGCAGGCAAATTCTTTACTGTCTGAGCCACAGAAGAGTTTGTGATTATTATGTAGAAAAATATGCTTTAAAGCAGAAAAATACAAAAGTAAAATAAGCAAGGTGCAGTGAAGAAGCACATGACACTTTCTCAACAGGGAAGAACTAAATGGAGTGCCTGGAAGTTTTAGGGCTTAGACTTCTTTTGCTTTTAGATGTCTCCCAGTAATCTCCCCAGGGCTTCACCAAAGAAATCTAGCCATTCATTCATGTATTCAATCTTTCATTCAATATACATGTTTTGAAAACTCTTATATGCCAAGTATTGTTCTAGTCCATGGAGATATAACAGTGAGATTTCAGGGAACATAAAGTTTCCAAACATGAAAAATAAACCAGATACTTGTGAGTTGTTATCCCCAGGTTTCCGAACACAGAGCTGCTGATACAATTCCCGCTTACCTCAAGTCTGTCAGAAAACATTGGGAGTAAGTAAATGTCAAAACCTCTATTCTTGAGGAAAGAATAACCCTGTTTTCATTTGAGAATGTGTAATGAGAAAGAAGTTGTCAAGCTGCAGTGGGAAGAGGTGATGGGGAACTCTTGATTTTTCAACTAGAGCAGTCAATTCCAGCTAATGTAAAGGAGGAAATCCTTACACAGGGCCATAATCTATCTCCTGCTCAGTTTCTGTTGTGACATGGAGGAGCCTGAGCGATCCTTCTAGTATGCAAAGCTTTGATTCACAATCTTTTTGAATAATACACAGCATATTCAGCATTGTGAGTCACTATGTTCACACTTCATATTTCTATTATCAAAACTGGAGACATATATTGGGCCCAAAGTTGAACCCCAGAAATTTTACCAACCATGACTTTATTTCACATCCCAGTTGTAGCTGATTTTAAAAACACCATGGTAAGGTCTTTTTTCTTTTTGGCCATATGGTACCTGAGATCTTAGTTCCCCAATCAGGGATCGAACCCATGACCCCTGCATTAGAACCACAGAGTCTTAACTACTAGTCCACCAGGGAAATCCTGCAGATTTTGAAATATTCCATGACCACGGTTCAGTCATGTCCTTGGTCAGCTCAGATGGACAACACAAGGTATTTGGAGTAAAAGCTCACCTGAGAAATTATAGTAGTTGACACTGATTAAATGCTTACAGTGTGCCAGGCTCTGTTCTAAATGCTTTTATATATAACAACTCACTGAAACCTCACAACAACGCTATAAGGCATGTTTTACTGATTTATAGATGAGGAAACTGAGACGCCCTGGGTTCAATCAACTTGTCCAACAATTAGAAAATGGCAGACCAGGACTCAAACTTGGGCAAAGTTACTCCGGACACTGCTCTCAGACTGGCATAATGTCTGGCATATGCTCCCTACCTGGCAGGGGACTGCTGATTCTGATAGAGACTGGGCAGCATCTGAAGGACATGTCCAAAGATCACCAATGTGCTACTTTCTTACCAAGCCCAATACACTGCGATGCTGTAAAACCTCTCAAAGGTTCTGATCATGAATCAGTAACACGTGAGCCAACCCAGGCAACCAAGAACAGGTTATAGAAAAACTATTTTCCCTTGCTCAAAAAGTAATCAGTCCTCCTAGAATAGTCAAATTTATAGAGACAGAAAGTAAAATGGTGGTTGCCAGGGACTGGGGTAGGAAGGAAGAGGGAGTTAGTGTTTAATGCATACAGTGAGCTCTGGGGAGAGATGGTAGTAATGGCTGCATAGCAGTGTGAATGTGCTTAATACCACTGAACTGTACACTTAAAAATGGCTAAGATGGTAAATACTATGTGCGTTTTATCACAATTGGAAATAATATTTTTTAAAAGATAATAACAGGGGGAAATTAAATAATGAATCCTCTTCTGATGTTTTAATAAATTATCAAATGGGTTAAGATATAATCAAGGCTCTTTCTTTTTGCATCTTATTAGAGCTTGTCAAACTTTAATTTGTTCTCTAATTAAGACTTAGCAGTTTCAGTTACTTTTTATGGATACTAGATAATGAGATTATAAAAGAGAACTGTGAATCCAGTTACATTCAATCAGTAAAACTAGTCAATGTTCTCCATATCTTAAAGCCCTAATAAAGTAAAATCTATAACCAAAGTGAAATGTAATCACCTTAAACATGAACTTGACATTGTAGATTCCCTGCATCAATTAGAAATCAAAAATTCTAAGTGTTCATTCTTTGCAGTTTTATAGTGTTTATAAAACCACTTGCTTTGTGATTCCTAATGTGATACCTTAATTGATATATGATTTTAATATTAATATATTACATTTACAATGGAGTGCTATTATCTTTGAAACTGTTTTACATTGATTTTTCTCTTCCTGTATCCACATTTCACTTCATAGTATCACCATGCACCGACACGTCCAAGCCAGAAACAGAAATAATTCTCTAAGTCCTATCTGTACTTCAAATAAAGTCTCTCCATCCCAACCCCTCTTGCTCTCCACTGCCAGTTTCTGCCTCACCATGTCTCATCAGACTGCTGTGGAAGCCCCTCAATTCACCTCCTACCCCTGACCTGCTCCCGTTCCAACCTTCCACATTGCCAGAGTGTTTTCGCAACATCAATCTAAGAGAGCTCCTACCTCACTGAAAAAATCTCAAATGACTCTCTCTCTCTACTGTCAAGAGAAAAAAATCTACAGTTCTTAGTATGCCATCCAATAGCTTCAAGTTTCTCAGAGTCCAGTCCTACCCTCCATTCCATTCTCCCTTCCCTTCCCAAGGAGGGTCTAGGTACACCTGGAACCACTTGTCATTAACCCATCATGACAGCTTTACAACTCTATTCTTTTGTACTCCTTGGACCTCCTCCCTGGGGGGTCTTCTCCCCACCACCCCCGGCCCCGCACAAAAAAGAAGCTAGTTCAGGCAGCTGCTGTGGATAATTCTAAAGAGGACATAAGGGAGGAGAAAAAAACATCTTTTAAATTCCAGCATCATACATAGCTCCACTATAGTAGATTAGGAACAGCAGCTGGAACTATAAACATACCATTAACAAAGGCTATCCATTAAAAAATCTAATCTTGGAACAAGTGCAAAAAAGAAAAAATCCACAGAACTCTGTAGTAACAGCCCTGGGGTGGGTGACAATGGGCCAGACTGGGACATGACAGAAGCTCAGTGATACTGCATAATAAGGATGATGCAAAGAAAGAACCAGGACCAGGACTGTGACATTTCCCCTAACCTTCCAGGTTCACTGGTGCTTTTGTAAGGAAGGAGAAATGAAAAGCATAAATTCTGGCCCAAATTTGCTTCTCTTCCTTCCCACTTTTCACCTACAGCAGACATCACTCATCAGTCCCAGCAGTCTTTATCACAGCATTCCTCTCATCTCAGCACCCATATGGATGAGTCACTGCATGCACACACACACGTCAACACAAACGCACATACACCCACACGTATAACACTCATCTGCTACCTTGCTTCTGAGGTTCTCAGTACTCACCCCAGAGCACCTACCCAGACACCTTTCTACCTACTAGTTCTCAAATATTTCCAACTAAGTAAGCACAACTGACAAAGATGAGCAAGTGTGCATGCCAAGGGCCTGCCGATAAAGCCTAGGTATATGATGCTGCTGCTAAGTCACTTCAGTCGTGTTCGACTCTGTGCGACCCCATAGATGGCAGCCCACCAGGCTACCCATCCCTGGGATTCTCCAGGCAAGAACACTAGAGTGGGTTGCCATTTCCTTCTCCAATGCCTGAAAGTGAAAAGTCAAAGTGAAGTCGCTCAGTCATGTCCGACTCCTAGCAACTCCATGGACTGCATCCTACCAGGCTCCTCCATGGGATTTTCCAGGCAAGAGTACTGGAGTGGGGTGCCATTGCCTTCTCCAGGTATATGATGTAGGAAGTTTATTTAAAGTCTCAATTTTGAAAACGGCATGTGAATTTACTCCTCAATGCATCCATTTATTTTTTAATAAAAAACAGTGTTTTAAAAGGCTTACTACTGGAGAAAATTGATTTTGTCTAGTCTGGCTCTAAGTGCCCTTGACCCTTAGCCAAGTGTCTGCATACCTGTTTGAGATGCACAGTCTGTCCAATTCTGAGAGCCATATGCACTCTCAGAGAAACAGCCACTTTGCACAGACTGATTTTGCTTATGAATCAGGAATCATCTAGAGGTTTAAAGACAAATGCTAATAAAAACAAACAGCTCTGCACCCCTTCATCATTGTTTTAGAAACGTAGAATCTGAGAGGCAAAAGAAAAAAAAAAACCCACACAAAAGATTCCTCTTTGAAAAAGCAAGAAGAGAGAAACATAGTTTTAAGCAGAGTTGTTCTCTCTGAATAGTCTTCCCCATGCCTCATCTTGCGAATTTCTTATCTTTTAAACCTCAGTTCCAGAACCACTTCCACTAAAAATCTTCTTTTAACCTTCCCTTCTGTTAAGATGCTTGGCAAAACAACATGTATGTCCTTCTACCATATTTCACAATAAAATATAATTGATGCTTTATTTAGCTCTTTCATTAGACTACAAGTTTCTTGAGGAAAGAGATTTTTTAATGGTCTACCCACAGCACTTAGCATAATACTTGGCATGTAAGTGTATAATGATGAATAATTAGCTCCTATCTCTTTGGGGTTGTCCCTCATGAGCACTACATTATAAAATATTTTTGCCAGCCAATAGCATTTTACAGAACATAATGATTAATCAGTGTATTAACTAACGATATTTTACCTGAGTATGCCATAAAAATAATAAGCCAAAAGTATTTTTGTGTTAAATTTACTTGCTAATTTAGATTGTCAGAGTTTTGGTTTGCTTATAGGGGCTCATACAAATTTTAGCTAAAGGTCTAGATCCCCAATATTCAAAATATAGGTGTCCTTACAAAGTCTTTCATAGGACTTAGTACATAACACTTACCTGACTTTATTGTAAAACCATGGAATCTTGAGACAAAAGAAATACAAAGAATATTATTGGAAGTAGCGTAGTTCAACTTTTCACTTATTGAAAATAAGCCTATTTTTAAACATCTCTGATAAGTGATTACACAGTCTCTTCTTGAAACCCCAGGGATGGAAAAAACCCTACTTCATGCTATACTCCCTTCGAGTTCTAACTCCTGAACCCCAGACTTTTCCTGCTATATAAACAGAAATACACATATGCAGGATTGAGTAGAGATGGAGGAAGCTGGCACAGATTATCCAGCCCAGCAGTCAGGAAGTGGGCTCAGTGCCTGAACTCATTTACAAATCCCATATGAAGACTTTTAGCCAGGCCATCTTCACCGGGAGCTCCTGAAATAAATTTTTCACCAGGCCCAAACCTGCTTTTAAGTTCCATTTCATTGGAGCCTCTTTCATCTGTAGTAACTGCTCAGACTTTAAGAGACTAGAGTTGAATTGGAAAGACTAATGTCTTGCTCTCCACAAACTAATAAAAAATTAATCCACCACTATTATTCTAAGTACTAATAGAAAATGAAGACCCAGCTTGTAATGGTCTGCCCCTCAGTGTATCATCCCCTTCTTGGGGGCAGAGGTGCCAGGTGAGTTGCCAGGTGCTAAGGAGGAGGAGCTGTTAATGGCAATTGTGTCAAACTAATCTCAGGGCAAACTGCTGCATTTTATTATGTAAATTCTCAGGATAACTGGACACCTTATCAAGGACATCCATCCAATTAATTTTTTAATGTCAACAGAATTCATTTATCATCGGATAGTTTTAATCATAACTGTCAAGAATTGTTTTTATTTTTTAAGTTAGCACCCTAGAGTTCTTAAGAGAAATTAAAAATGGTATGACATATGACAATTTTTTTGCCGATTATTCTTATAACTCAGAGATAGGAGCATGAATTTACACTGTAATTGATTTAATATTACTCACATGAATCTTTTTATACCCAAAAGATTCATATCCTACTTCTAATGTCTAAGAACAGTCATTGATTCTGTGAACTCTGAAAGCTTATAGAAAATGTGCTATGATCCCAATACAGTACTATGATCTCAAGCCCATTCTATGTAATCAAAGAAAAAAATAAAATAAACCATCAAACAATGAAATTCGGACACTGATGTACTTGACCCTTTGCTAGAGATGATAGCATGGGGGGATGGTGGAAAAGTTTATAAATAATCTCTTTCATCTAAGGGAAAGTCCTGAGCTAAATTCTTCTCCATTTAGATAAAGTTAATGTGAATCCTGTGGAAAACCCCCAGACAGAGAAAGGAACATTTGGCCCACAGGCCTGACTCAGGCCACTGCCTGATTTCGTCCAGCCTGGGGTGAGAAAGCTCTGGGCAGCCCCGTACAGAACACCTTGAGAACAACTCCCACCCCCGAGCCACAGAGGCCTGCCAGGGTCACCCCAGTTAAAAAACTCACTGGAGGTTTAAGAAACTAAGTAATCTTACAAATGCAAATTATAACTTCAAATGGAAGTAAAGCCAAGAACCTGGTCTCACTCCAGACTCCAGATTTTAGGAAAGCTTTTCTTACCACTTCTCTTTTCCTTTTTTACAAATCCATTCCTTTATATAGAGATAGAGGTAGAAATAGAAATATAGATATATTTTTTGCTTCCTCAAAGGGGCTTCCTCCCTCTATGTATTTCTCTGTTCCTTACTTCTCTCCCTTCCCATGTCTTCTCAGCACTTCTCCCCTTTGTCTATTTGTGTCCATTCCAGGGGTCAAGCTTCCTCCCTCCATCACCATCCCTCCTCAGGCCTCAATGCCCCCTTTCTTCTTCACCTCTATCTCTCCTCCTGTCTCTTCAGTTTATCCAGCTGAGACTCCTATTATTTTCTTCTCTCCCTGCAGATAGAGCTGAATTCCATGTAAAAATGGAATTTTGCTTTGCTTTGCTGTCTTGTAAAACAGTGTTTTTTACCTTATGCTATATTTCAAAGGCAGAAAGGAAATTTGGCACAGTAGAGAGACTTCACTTTCACTTTTCACCTTCCTGCATTGGAGAAGGCAATGGCAACCCACTCCCGTGTTCTTGCCTGGAGAGTCCCAGGGACGGGGGAGCCTGGTGGGCTGCCGTCTATGGGGTCGCACAGAGTCGTACACGACTGAAGCGACTTGGCAACAGCAGAGAGAGCACGAGGCTTGGGAGCCAGAGATGCAGCTCTGGCCTTGCTCAGAATCCAGTTCATAAAGTGAGGATCACTCCATAAAGAACATCAGTGTTTCATCCATTCTAAAGTACTTAAGGGAGGGTGCTGATTATTACACAAATACATAAAATCGATAGGGAATTAATACCAATAATAAGAACCACAAACATTTATATAGTCACTACTGTATGTCAAGAACTACAAGTATTAGCTTATTTAATCCTCAAACCACCATATGAAATTGGCACGAAGAGTTGTACAGAGAGGATGAGATTTTTTAAAAAGAAAAAGTGAGATCAGGAATAAATGTTTTCTCTAGCAAACATTGTTTTATTGTTGTTTTTACAATTTTAAAACAAGGCTATAGAGTTGACCATCCCATTTAACCAAGAAAATCAACTAAATTAGGTCCCATTTTACTTATGTTTTTTCCTTGAAAGACAGAGACCTTCATAGAAAAAGAAGTTCTAGGCTCTTGTAATCAACTGATATACCAACCCCGCCTTTTATGAACTAAAAATTATGTTTTAAAGATTCATAATAATGTGATTATACAGTGCAGCATGTCAACTTAAATCCAATATCCAAAAGACAACTTCACATGAACCATCACAGTGCAAGCACAGTTAATTAAGTTAATTATGGTTAAGTGATACAGTTAAAGGTTGATCTTGATGCCCCCCATCTGGCTAGATGGAGGAGCTTCTTTGTTTTTAACAGATTGACAAAAATTCCTTTCAGGAACCAATGTTCTTGAGAGTTATTAGAATGGTTAGATAACTGCTGAGCACAGAGAAGATTACTACACTTAAAAAAAAAAAGTAAAAGTAACACAGATGGCCTTGACAGGCCACTGGTAATCGTCCCTACTCAATATATGTTTACCTTCAAGACAGGTACATTACCTCTCTTTAAAGAAAATATTTTTAAACTGCTCTACACTATTCATAGAAATGAAACCAATTCTTACTTCTGAGACTTCTGATATGCAAACATACAAATTATAAATAGGAACTGCTTGACCTTTAAAATGTTATACAACTTCAGGAAACAATACTAGGTGTTTATCCTTTCTCATATTTATGGTAAAAAAGAAAACAGGAACACATCTCTTAAGGCCATGGATTCAAGTTTTTTAAAAATAAACACTCAAATTCAATGCTGATAATGTAAGCCTGCTGGGTTGCAATTTACCTTGTATTATTTCAATAAAAGGTTTGCTAAACAAATTAATAGTGTGATCCATAGTAGTATCTCCAAAATTTCTATATATGATGATGCTTGGGGCTACAGTCTGGCTGGAGTAGAAGTCAGTTGACAGTATTTTGAAGCTCCATTTGTACAGGGAGCACCTTGTTTTTACTTTGATAATGTGTTCATTTGTAAATAACACAAGTAGTAGATTTTTTAAAATACATATGTACATTTTATATCAAGTTGAGAAAGTGTTGTTTGTTTATTTAGATGGCTGATGATGGAGATTATCAGAGAGAGAATTAACACCTTTCTCTACCCCAACCCCAAGGATCTCCTATAATCAGTAAAGGAATGTTATTCTAAAGTAACAGCTGGTTCTAAAAACTTTAGTAATGACTAAAGTATACACAGATGTGTACCAAGTACATAGAAACAGTGAATAGACAAATGATACATCACTATCTAGATGCTGTAGAAACATATAGACCCACCGCTTAGCCCTTCCCATAGAGGTTGAGACTAGCTATCACAGGTCATTGGAAGAGCTGAGATGGGTATCCAGCTTGGTGTCTCCAAGTCCACACTCTCCAACTTCACCAGGGCCAGTTTGGAAAGAGCATGGCTCAGTAACCCTTTGAGAATCGCAAATTCAGTTATAGCACATTTCTGAAACTAACAAAACAGAATTTCTGGAATGCAGACTTCTTCTTAATTTAGACTCTTCATAATAGACTATGCTGTAATTATTGCATTAATTTTTACATTCTGGTTATGTACATAGGTATCACTATTCAACTACATGGGCTTTCCTGGTGGCTCAGATGGTAAAGAATCTGCCCGCAAAGCAGGAGACCCAGGTTTGACCCCTGGGTTAAGAAGATCTAGAGAAGGAAATGGCTACCCACTCCAGTATTCTTGCCTGGAGTATTTCATGGACAGAGGAGCCTGGAGGGCTCTGGTCCATGAGGTTTCAAAGAGTGGGACACAACTGAGCGACTAATACTTTCACTTTCACTTTCATTCAGCTATATACTTTGTGTGTGTATGTGTATCCAAACACATACACACACATAGTAAATGCTTAATAAATATTTGTTGAATAAATAAATGGATGATTAAATGAGATTTTATTAAACTATGAAACTACTGCTGCTCTATAAACAGTGATCTACATGAGAGTATCTGGAATTACTGATTTTTTTAAGAGTAGGAAGTTATTTAATTCCTCCATTCATAAAAGCTCTCCAGAAAATCCCAGAATATGTGCCCCAAACAGTATTTGTACGTGCACTTTCCTGAGCAGAGATTCCAAAGTTTTTATCAGATTCTTCAATAGGGATCTGTGATTCTGAAAAGAAACAAAATTAATAATCTAATGTATACGGTCTATAATACCTCCTCTGTTATATAAATGACCAGCCCAACTTTGCTTACACACCTCCAGTGATAGGAAACTCACCATCATTTGAGGAAAACCAGGCTATTTTCATTTTTCACACTTAACTTCTGGTTGACCACAGCTCCATCCTCCAGAGTCATAGAGAACACACCCAGTCCCTATGCCACTTGACAGCTCTTTATGTATTTTTAGACAGCTATCATAACCCACCCTATCTTCTCTTGTGCAGACTGCAAATCCTCGTTCTTTCAACCAGAGTCCAGGTTTCTGCCACCATCTCTGCTCTGGAGCTCTCAGTACATTCAGGACTCTGTCTAGCCCCAGTTCAGTTCAGTCGCTCAGTCGTGTCCGACTCTTTGCGACCCCATGAATCGCAGCACTGTTCAAAAGCATCAATTCTTCGGCGATCAGCCTTCTTCACAGTCCAACTCTCACATCCATACATGACCACAGGAAAAACCATAGCCTTGACTAAACGGACCTTAGTCGGCAAAGTAATGTCTCTGCTTTTGAAAATGCTATCTAGGTTGGACATAACTTTTCTTCCAAGGAGTAAGCGTCTTTTAATTTCATGGCTGCAGTCACCATCAGCAGTGATTTTGGAGCCTAAAAAAATAAAGTCTGACACTGTTTCCACTGTTTCCCCATCTATTTCCCATGAAGTGATGGGACCAGATGCCATGATCTTCATTTTCTGGGTAAACCTTGAGTTAACAAGATTAACAGTCCTTCACCTAGTGGGGAAGCTGGCTTGCCCTGCTAACTGAGAGTTAACGTATGGTTAAATAAAGCTCCTCTATTTTTTATTTATATGTTGCCATTTCACCATGACCCTCCTATTCTATTCATATAAAGAATCCTACCACAAGATTTTATAATTATCCCTGTCAAATTTCCACTTTTTAAGTGTTTATTTTAGCTGAGGGTCCTCTGCATTCTCAAGTTCTGTCATTCCAAGTTTTAGCTACCATCCCCCTTACCCAGCTTCTCTTGCTCTAGTACAGATAGGTTTTCATCTAGGTTAATGTCTTACAAGTATGCTACTTTCACTACATAGTATTTTTATATTTATCCTACATATATAATGTCCAGAGTTTTTGGCTGTACTTAGCAAGAGGGATAAGGAAAAACTGTCTACTCCATCTTTCCAGAAGTGTTCATCTATTTATGGAAGACTTTTAAACCTATAGAGCTGTAAGGTTAGCCTGCAAGTACCTTTACTTGCCCACGGGGCTGATTAATTTAACATCAGGGGCTGAGGTGAGGGTGAGGTGCAGGGGCTGGCTTTCGCTGTGGTAGCTCCAGGCCCCCAGGCATACCTGGGGTAGCTCCCTGCATTCACTACCCTTCCGCTGAGCAGGAGATTCAGAATAGACCCGGCTTCCTATCCTCCACTCAGCTGGCCCCTGTGGGCATGTCTCAGCCCTGCTCGAGGCACAGGTCACTCTTCAGGACATAAAGAATGGGGTAGGCTGCCACTCCAAGTGCACTCTTTGTAGCCGAAATGTTTTCCAGTGTGGATGCCAGAACCTGCTTCTGGCCAGCACCGTTCTTCGTTGCTCTTCTGCCATTCCCCACTGAGACTCGGCTGAGGTTCAGCTAAGTGCAGCGGTATTTTCTATTAAAACACCTAGGGCTGAGGTGATATGATTTTTCCTCAATCTTTATCCTCCTAGACTGCTCTCCTGCATCTGACAGCACTGATCAGGCTTCCTGTTAGTACTTCCTTACAGATGTATGCCTGCGTGCTAAGCCACTTCAGTCGTGTCCAGCTCTTCGCGACCCTCTGGGCTGTAGCCTGCCATGCTCCTCTGTCCATGGGATTCTCAAGGCATGAATACTGGAGTGGGTTGCCATTTCCTCCTCCAGGGGATCTTCCTGACCCAGGGATCGAATCTGCATCTCTATGCCTCCTGCATTGGCAGATGGGTACTTTAACTAGCGCCACCTGGGAAGCTCCTCAGATGTACAGTGATTTGCAATTTGCATGTACTTCCTCAGGTTATGTCATGCTATCTTCACAGCCACAAGGTAGCCAGGACAATGGTATCAAGTCCACTTTATATAGAAGAAACAGACATAAAGCAGATTTGCCCACACTGACATGATAGTAGAGGCCAGAGCGAGGACAAATCTGTCTTCTCAGTCAAGGCTTGTTCTGTACCATGCCATCTTGGCTTCTTTGATACTACGATAATGAGGGTAATTACCACCTGATTGCCAAGCACTCTACAAGACCTAGGACCACACATACAGAACCTGAGGCTGAGGCAGCCTTTACGCCACTCAGCTAGAATGAGACAAAGAGCACACGTTCTCTTCCCGGCCCTTTGTTCTTTAGTCGCTCAGGCGTGTTCGCCTCTTTGCAACCCCATGGACTGTAGCCCACCAGGCTTCTCTGTCCACGGGGCTGTCCAGGTGAGGATCCTGGAGTGGGTTGCCATTTCCTTCTCCAGGGAATCTTCTTGACTAGGAATCAAACCCAGGTCTCCTGCATTGCAGCTGGGATCTTTACCAGCTGAACTACCAGGGAAGCCCTCATACTACACAATCTCTTTCAAAAAACAAAATTATTCTATGGCTTCTCTTCCAGTTTTCTAAACCTGTATCTACAATCGTATTATCATCTCCATTCTTTAATATACATTGCCAAGTGGAGACTTCCATTCAAGTGGCTCTTCTTCATTTTGAGCCCCATATGACAAAAATGAATGTATTATCCTCATCTCTCTGACCAGTTCCCCCTCCCAGCCCTCTTTAGCGCTGTCATTCTCCCAGCCACAGGCACAGAACCTTAGAGTTGATTCATTCCTCCCTTCATCCTCCTCGTCCTGTCAGTCACAAAGTCCTACTGAATATTCTGATGAAGTGCTCAACTTTCCTCCTCTTTCTTTCCAGGTACCTTCCTCTTTATTCTCATGTTTATTCAAGGCTCCGAAACTGATGTTGTTGGTCAACCTTCTTTCAGCAAAAGTGCAGGTTTTAGATCACCCCCATTGAGTCCATCATCTATGCATAACATTTAATCTTCCTAACATAGCTTTCTACAGTCATTCCTCAGTATTCACTGGGAATTGGTTCCAGGACCCTGTGCAGATATCAGTATCCATGGATGCTCAAGTCCCTTACATAATACGGTATAGTACAGTCGACCCTTCTGAAACCAAAGGATACAGAAGGCTGAATGTATTACTTCCCCCAAATATAAACCTTCAAATGCCCCAGAATCCATATAAAAGGAGTTTGAAGTCCTGAATAGCCTTCAACATCTCCCCTCCAGAATCTGTCTCCCTGCACCCAAACAGACAGGTTAAGATACCCTAGTCATTGCTCATCTCTGTGTCACCACCCATGTCTCTCCCCTTACCTAAAACTGCCTTTCTGCCACTTCTGCTTATTTCTATTCTATCCATCCTTTAGGCATAAGGCACATTCTACCTCTTTCAAGATACCAGGTATCCTGTAACTCATAAAATTATGAAATTCCTGCAGCGCTTACAGCTTGTAGCATCCATCCAAGGACCAGACTTGACTCTTGCTTGAGTTGTTTACCTTTGTTTTGTGTGGATTAGTCATATCTCCCATCTAGATAGTAAGCTTGGAGGAATAGAAAGGACATAGCTCAAGTTCCTCCATTCCGCACAGCTCCTAGCAAAATGCTGAGCCAGTAAGTCAGGAGGAGGGGAGAGTCAATATATCAGTGTTTCTTAAAGTTTTGACACGCATTTGGCAGGCTTGTTTCCCCGAGGTGAAGTCTGTGAATCACTTCGTGTTATTTTGAAAGCAGGAAGTCTACAGACCACATTTTAAGAAGCACTGATTTTTTGGGATTCATTGAACAATCCATGCGAAAAGGGAGACAGGACATTGCTGTTTACTCTTATGCATGACAACTAGATCAGCAATCATTTGAATACACATTTTCTGTTGCCCAACACTTGTTTATAAAAAAATGAAGACTTGCTATGCATAAAACAAAATTCTAGCTACTTTTAAGAATATGAGATATTCAACAAATTCCCCATATTCAGGAAGCAAGAATTTGTTCTATAACTGGTTTTATCTCATGTAGTAGATGAATTAAAAATTCCACTTGGGGATTGGACATGGAAGTTAGAATGCAGAACTGTTCCAGCTAAAAATGTAAATCATTAGGCAGCTTAGCAAATATGGTTGTACAATGAATAACCTGGCATAAATGTACAGTAGTGAGACAGAGGACCAAGGACAGAATCATATGATGCTTTTTGCAATAAGACTTAGTTAATGAATTCCCCAAACATTTTAGAATATATTAAATATTTATGGAATTAGAGTCTGTAGTAAAAAACGAAAAGTATAGTTCAGGAAAAAGGAATAAAACAGATGCTTGCAGATAGCATGTTTTGCATTTAAGGTAATAACTCTTAATTATATAAAACTGTGTAGTTTGCAAGAAGCAAGTATGTTACATTATGGAGCTTGTCTCAACAACAGAGAATTAGAGAAGAGTTTTTTTATAGAATTCTTTTTTAAATTGGAGGGTAATTGCTTTACAACGCTGTGTTAGTTTCCACTGTATGACAACACGAATCAGCCATGAGTATACACGTTTCCCCTCCCTCTTGAGTTTACCTTTTACCCCTTCATCCCATTCCTCTAGGTCATCACAGAGCACCAAGCTGAGCTTCCTGTGTTACACAGCAGCTTCCCACCAGCTATCTAATTTATACCTGGTAGTGCATATATGGCAATACCACTCTCTCCATTTGTCACACCCTCTCCTTCCCCTACTGTGTCCACAAGTCGGTTTTCTATGTCTGTGTCTCTATTCCTGCCTTACAAATAGGTTTATCAGTACCACTTTTCTAGATTCCATAAAGAAGGCCACAGAGAGTGGCCTTCCATGGACAGTACATATTTTAGGAAGTCAATCTGAAGTTAGCTGTGGTTTTTGTAATAAGCACTGTTTCTGATTTCATTTGTATGCTATTCATTCTTAAGCAATATGTCTTTTTTAACAATCACAGGTAAGGTCAGGGGTATTGCTTTCTCTTATGAAGGAATAAAGAGCTTGGTATAACACTTTCCATTCTAAGTCTCTTCCAGTAAACAGCAACCTCATTTGTTCTTATATATCAGTAACTGAGAGGTAATCCATCTCTTTTTCTGAGCAATTCTAATTATCAGAACTTTCTCCTTCATTAAGTTGAAATGTGTTTCTCTGATTTACCTGCTAGTCCCAATTCTGCTTTGTAGTATCACCTCAGTCAAGTCTTTATTTGCTTCATAAGATTTCTTCTAGTATTTGAATTTAGCACTCATATCTCCTTTCATTCTTTTATTCTGGCTAAAAAGTCTTAATTTTTTCAATCATTTCTCAAATAGCATTTTTTCCCCCCAGAAGCCACATCAATTTAGTCACCTTTCTCTCACCATACTACAGTTTCTATAAACCATGGCACCCATCACTCAGTATACACTCCATATTTGGCCTGCCTAGAACAGAATCCAGAACTACTATCTCATATAATGTGTACCCAGGACTTTCTATTAATATTACCTAAAATTACATAAGATATTTTAGTAATTTCACCATACCACTAGCTCATATTTAGTTAATTACAGTCCTCAAAGTTCCCATCCTTCACAATGAACTATTTTAAGTTGCATCTCATACACTCTGAACAAATTAAACAGAATTTGCAGAACCCATAGTCAGAAATTTATATTCATGATTTTACAGGCTACTCTTCTTCCCTTGTCTCTAAAATTCTGTAACTTTGAAGCCCAAGACACTATGTTCTTTCCTAAACACAACAGCACTGGTTCACTGTACTCTACAATCTCTGCCATGGTTCTTTGCAATTTCAGTAATCAAGTAGGTGATCATTCCACTCCCAGCCCGCCATTCTTCTGGACCTCAATCTTCTGAAGACCTTGTCCTCTACTCCATCCCAGTCTTCCAGTCTCCTCAATAACTGTACCCCCCACCATAATCTCCATATCAAATAACACACTACTCATATCATCTTTTCTCTGTGCTTCATCGTCTTCTGTCCTCATTCCTCCTCCCCAGATTCCAAGATCAATCAGTAATCTCACTGCCTTGAATGCATCTGCTAACTCCACTGTCCACCTTATTTAATTCTCCCTCTACATCACTGGCTCAGATGGTAAAGAATCTGCCTGCAATGCAGGAGACCAGGGTTCAACCCCTGGGTTGGGAAGATCCACTGGAGAAGGGAATGGCAACCCACTCCAGTATTCTTGCCTGGAAAAGTCCATGGACAGAGGAGCTTAGCAAGCTCCAGTCCATGGAGTGGCAAAGAGTCGGACACAACTGACTGAGCGCACACATACACACACACACAGGACTTAACCATACCTTGACATATATTTTTTGTTCTCTGTTTCCCTTCCCTCTTCTCTCCTTTCCTTCTTACACAGACACACAAAGATATATAATTTACTGGAAATAGACTTTCATTTTTTCCCTTTGTGTACCATATACTTAGTGCTTAGAACGATGCCTGGAATATAGCAGAAGTTCAATCAATAATAGTGTAATAATGAATGAATTAAACAGTGCTCCCTTGCTGAATTTGATAACAATGGTTGCTGTTGAAGAGGAACAAAGGCTGGCTGGAAGACTGAATGTGAAGAAGACTTCCTTTTCTCTGTATACCCTTTTGTACCTTTTAAATTTTATTTTTTTTAAACCTTTTTATTTTGTATTGGAGTAGAGACAATTAACAAATTACGTTGTGATAGTTTCAAGTGAACAGCAAAGGGATTCAGCCAACATATACATGCATCCATTCTCCCCCAAACGCCCCTCCTATCCAGGCTTCCACATGACATTGAGCAGAATTCCATGTGCTATACAGTACTTATTGGTTATCCATTTTAAATATAGCAGTATGCACATGTCCATCCCAAACTCCCTAACTATTCCTTCCCCTATCCTTCCCTACCCCCTCAGCAACCATAAGTCCTTTCTCTAAGCCTGTGAGTCTCTGTCTTGTAAGTTCATTCATATCACTTCTTTTTAGATTTCACATGTAAGGGATGCCATACACTATTTCTCCTTTTCTGTCTTACTTCACTCAGCTAAAATTTAATATCACATGCATATGGTTCCTATTCCAAAAAGGAATTTTTAAAATTAGAGTAGAAAATTATTTTAGTAAAAAGAATCCACTTTTGGGTTAACATTAAAATCAAGATTTTTAAATAGCACTGATATCCTCTACCATATCAACAATCTTTTGAAACTTTGTGCCATTTGCAAAATTAAACAGCATGCTTTCTTTCTTTTTAATTAATTTTTACTGGAGTATAGTTGCTTTACAATGTTGTGTTAGTTTCTACTGTACAGCAAAGTGAATCAGCTATACGTATACATCTATCCCCTCTTTTTTGGATTTCCTTTCCATTTAGGTCATTACAGAGCACTGAATAGAGTTCTCTGAGCTATACAGTAGGTTCTCATTAGTTCTCTCTTTTATATATAGTATCAGTAGTGTATAAATGTCAATCCTAACCTCTCAATTCACCCCACTCCCCTCCTTTTCCCTCTTGGTATCCATGTTTGTCCTCTACCTCTCTGTCTCTATTTCTGTTTTGCAGGTAAGACCATCTATGCCATTTTTCTAGATTCCATATATATGCATCAATATATGACATTTGTTTTTCTCTTTCTGACTTACTTCACACTGTAAGACCATCTCTAGGTCCATCCAGGTCTCTACAAATGATCCAATTTTAATCATTTTTGTGGCTGAGTAATACTGACTGACAGAATGTGGTCCACTAGAGAAGGGAATGGCAAACCACTTCAGTATTCTTGCCTTGAGAACCCCATGAACAGTATGAAAAGGCAAAATGATAGGAAACTGAAAGAGGAACTCCCCAGGTCAGTAGGTGCCCAATATGCTACTGGAGATCAGTGGAGAAATAACTCCAGAAAGAATGAAGGGATGGAGCCAAAGCAAAAGCAATACCCAGTTGTGGATGTGACTGGTGATAGAGGCAAGGTTTGATGCTGTAAAGACAACAGAGGATGAGATGGCTGGATGGCATCACCGACTCGATGGACATGAGTTTGGGTGAACTCCGGGAGTTGGTGATGGACAGGGAGGCCCGGCGTGCTGCAATTCATGGGGTCGCAAAGAGTCGGACGTGACTGAGTGACTGAACTGAACTGAACTGAATATTCCACTGTACATATATGCCATATCTTCTTTATCCATTCCTCAGTTGATAGACATTTAGGTTGCTTCCATGTCCTGGCTCTTGTAAATAATGCTGCAATAAACGTTGGGATGCATGTGTCTTTCTGAATTACAGTTTTCTCTGGGTATATGCCTAGTAGTATGATTGCTAGGTCATATGGTAAGTTCTTTTTTTAATTTTTTAAGGAACCACCATACTGTTCTCCTTAGTGGCTGTATCAGTTTACATTCCTATTAACAGTGCAAAAGGGTTCTCTTTTCTCTACTCCCTCTTTAGCATTTATTGTTTGTGGATTGTTTAATAATGGCCATTTTGATGGGGGTGAGATGACACCACATTGTAGTTTTGATTTGCATTTCTCTAATAATTAGTGATGTTGAGCATCTTATCATGTGTTTGTTGGTCATTTGTATGTCTTCTTTGGAGAAATGTCTATTGAGGTCTTCTGTCCATTTTTTTTTATTGGGTTGTTTGCTTTTTGATAAACAGTGTGCTTTCTAAAGTAAGCTGGGTACTTCTAAAATTCCTGGGCATAGTACGTGCTGTGCATATGTTGGTGATTCAGAATATGAAAAATAGTAATAATGTTTTATAGGCGTTATTTTTTTAGTGAATCAATGGAAATTGCTGGCAATTGGCATGTTTATTATTTTTTAAGGGTTTATAAAAATATTTGGCATACTAATGCATTCTTAGATCTACAAGCACTCAGCAACAAATATATTGGCTTAGTAAGTTTTTAATATCTATCATTTTCTCATTTTTTTTAATCATTCCCCACTTCAGCTTTTCTAAAATTAGTCTTATTCTCAAGAGACACTAGAATGACATTAAAACTGCTCACTGCACTCATTCTATACCACACGCAAAGTAGTCAGCTCAGAAGAGCCAAGCTTATTGGAGTAGTGGTATAGGATTTTACTTGCTGTTCACTTATCCTGGGCTTCTGGTCTTTCTGTATGTTTTCTATTGTCCAACTTAAGAATTACAACCCACTTTAATGGGTTTCCCCTGTGGCTCCCACATAACACCCATAATGTGGGAGACCTGGGTTCGATCCCTGAGTTGGGAAGATCCCCTGGAAAAGAGAAAGACTACCCATTCTAGTATTCTGGCCTAGACAATTCCATGGACTGTATAGTCCATGGGGTCACAAAGAGTCAGACACAGCTGAGTGACTTTCACTCACTCACACCCAGCTTAATTATTTATTTTTAAATGATCACCACAATAACTTATAGTGAACTTCCATTATCTCATACAGACAAGATTAAAGGATTAACTCTCTTAACAACTTTTGTATATAACATACAGCACTGTTAATTATACCTGTCATGTTGAACATTATATCCTGAGTACTTATCTCATCTGGAAGTGTGTACCTTTTGAGTGCCTTCATCCAGTTCTCCCTCCACCCACCAAGCCTCTGACAACTGCTAATCTGATCTCTTTTTCTATGGGTTTGTTTGTTTTCGAAGTATAACTGACCTACAACATTATGTTGGTTCCTGTTACATAACATGGTTCAATATTTGTATACATTTCAAATTGATCACTATCCATTTTAAATAACATAGGTTAAATATGAATTGAGAAACTCTTCCCTCTCCTTTTTTCATTACTCTCACAAGAAACATCTTCCACAAGCAGTGAGCCTCTCCAGTTCACGTTCTTCTCATTGCTCTTTTTGCCCCAAATATTACTTAAATAAAAATCGGTTGTCTTATGTCTTTTGACTATGTTCTTTCACAGAGAGCATTTTCCTATGTGATATGTTAGTCTCTTGAAATAGGTCTTTTATTTTCACTGCTGTCTATATTTTATAGTGCCTTTTCCAAATCTTCCTTAGTCACCACTGAAATAATTTCCTTTAAAATAAAAGCACAACTAATACAAGGATCTTTGAGTACTATTCAGCCAGCTATTTCCATAAAGATAGAATTAGCTAGATAGGTAGGTCAATGGATTTTATTTTCCCCCAGCTGTGCACTTTCAGCAACCTATGCTAGTATTTATTTATTCAGTGTTGACTTCAGAAAAGTAACTCACGCCTGTGTGCCAGTGTGGTTAGATTGTTATAATACCCTTCTAAACAAGCTTCTAGCAGTGACTTGGGAATAAGGAAAATGAAAAAAAAAAAACTTATTTAACTAAATGTGAAACAGAAAGATGCACACATTCTAGGAAACCACAACTTGTGTTCAGTACAGATCCTTACACAAAGGAGGCATTCGGGAATGTTTACTAAATTGAGTTGAATCACAATGGTCTCTCATTTTATAGATAATAAACACTTTTCATAATCCAGGCTATGCAAGATAGACAGTATAGTGAACAAAATAATCTACTCTTTTCCAAATCCTCAAAGTCAGAAGTAGATGAACAGCCTAAAACAAGAGATGGGAGCAAGAAGGTTTATGCTGTATCTGTGGACAATGATAAGGATGGGGTTTCTGGAACAGTGAGTTCATGAAGAGGAAGTTATGCTGAAAGCTTTGATAAAGTTTATTTATCAATGTATTTTTAGCATATGTGTTTCTACATTTTAATTTAACCAATTTGAATTCCCAATATGAAAGATATGCACAGTAGTTACTGCCAGAAATGTCATTGATTATATTCAGAGTCTATGCCCAGAGAAATAAATTGCATTAGAAACTCTTATTTTCTTAAAGGTTCTGTAAAATACTGTAAAAGTGCAGTGTTCCTTCCCATTTCAACAGAATTGCAGTTTTCTTAAAAGATGAAAGAAAACAGAAGATTAAAATCTATACCTTCTGAAGAGGACTGCTGGAAACAAGTCCAAATAAAAAATACTTACACATCTATCAAACATATCCACAAGAAAACAGTCAATCTAGCTTCTATGTGGATTTTAAAATATGATTGGTAATATGTGTGGTACAATTTATTATATTAAACAGAATAAACACAGTATATATAAACATTTCTGAAAGGCATTTAAATCATGATAAAGAACAGTTTTTCCAATGGAGTATCATATTCAGCATTTGAAAATTATGAGTACTGTGGTCCAAGTAAATTAGGAAAATTTCTCTGTCCCTCTTCTTCCCTCCTTTTTCTCTCTCCCTGTCATCCCTAACTCAGCAATCATCTAGAAATTTAAGGTAAATTATCTATAGGTCAATATCACTAAAGCAAATCATCACACTGGGCTGATTTCTCCAGGCCATTCTCAATTCTGTTATTCATTTTGCCTTCTATGCATGAATCAGTCAATGAGTTAATTTCTAAAGTGGCCAATGAATTAACATCTTACCATTGCATTTTGTTCAAATGTTCTATTTTAAATTCTTCCTTTAAACAAAGGGCCATTCTTCTATCCTTGTGTTATTGTATGCTCCTTTTGAATAGTTTTCAGGAATAAAATAACTGATCATGAAAAAACAAAACAGTTGCTCTTAACACCCTTTGTATAATGTTACTAGATGATGGCACTGATTCATGATTAACAACCTAACATGTTGTAGCCTACACATGGTGCATTAAATGTTCCCTTGGCAACAGACATATCATATGTCCATTATCAATTTTAGACATTAAAAATTGTAGCCTTAGAATAAAGTGTTACATTTTGTTGAGACCATTTTCATCCCACTAAAGGGACAGAAGCAATGAGAATACCTGGAAATATAGTACTGATGGAGTTTTATTGTGCAATGCTAATGATATTTAAAGTGAAGTGAAGTCGCTCAGTCGTTTCCGACTCTTCGCGATCCCATGGACTGTAGACCACCAGGCTCCTCTGTCCATGGGATTTTCCAGGCAAGAGTACTGGAGTGGGGTGCAAACATATATTCATTCCAGGATATCACAGAGAAATATTTTTAGAAATGTTTCTTCAAAAACTTTAATTACCATCAATGTATAAAAATGAATCAGAATTTCTGTCCAGATGACATGATTAGTGGTGTTTTTCAGGAAAAAAAAGTTTTAAAACAACAATATCTGTCTTACATTTTAGAATTCCATTTGAAAAAGAAACATAATTTGTTTACAGTGCATCACACTCAATGTCTAAGTTACTTCTTAGTTTGATTTGAGTCCCAAAGAGCATCATTCTTTTAAAAAAGTAAAATTATGAGCTTAATAGGCTTCCTCTGGATTTTGTCCCTGATTAAGTTGAGGATACACCTGCTAACTTTATTTATTGCAATAGAACTGTTAAAATAACACATAAGGAAGCTGGCCCAGATTTTATTTAATTTTTTTTTCAAGATCTAGTAATTTATTTAGATATCAGTTCTGGCATCTAGGCCTCTTATAACAGCCCATACTGAATACTGAATGCAAACTGAAAACACTAAATAACCGATAAATATATGACAAATTCCTTCAAGCAGCAATAAACTTAGAATTTTCTGTATAAATTGCAAACTTATGCTTTGTCTCCCTCCCTTCATTCTTTTCCCAACAAACTCAGCATTATGTTTAATTTTACTAATATATTTGCTGCCTAGGATAGGAAATCCCTAATATATTTAACAAACTATTTCTATAATAATAGTAATAATGTTAAAAATTGCAAATGCCTACTTTGTCACAATTGTTATAAGCATTTTATATAGAGCAACTATTTTAGTGGCCAGTATGTTATTGAGAGGAAGCTAAGCTTCCTCTCCTTAGTTCACCTGACCCTGATCATACCAATGAGAGGTGGGCAATGTTTATAAATGATTTATTTTGATGATGGTGGATAAAGGTTCTGTACTAGGAGCTACTCTCAACGAAGAATGCTGATGGTAAATCAACCAAAAAAGTATCTTCCTTTTTCTATTAGGTGTGCCATCTTCTTTTGCAATTATAAAGTTTTGTTTTCATTTAGATTAAGTTGAGATCTTAGTCGGAAATCCTCCCCTCCTCCATATAATAACTAATACTGGACAAACGGGGTTTTCTGCTTTTGAGTCTTTTTTTTTTGTTTGTATATAGTCCTTTTCTCTTCCCTTCAGAATGTTTTATTCAAAACATTCCCTAAATCTCCTTTCCTCAGCTCAAATCTTTTATACTAGAGCATAATCAAGACTACCTAAAGCACTCCATGTGACCCTTAAGAGAGGCAGTGGCTTAAGAAAAGGGTTCCCTAAATCAGCTGCCAAGAGCAAGAATGCCAGTCCCGCCCCCATTCCGCTCCCCCAGGATCACCTAGCCCCCGGCCTTCAAGAGCTACATCTCCAAAACTACCCAACTCATTTCACCCGGCAAAGCTTTCTCGGAGAACTACACAACACAGCAACCCCCCGACCCCCGCTCCTTGGAAACACAGAGTTCCCCGAGCCGGCAGTCCCACCCCAAAGCTCGTTTCAGGCATCCTTTAGGCAGGATGCTTCAAGATCTCAGGTCTCCGCTGGGATCCAGTTCAGAAGGTGAAGTCAGGTGGAGGGAGGACAAACCCAGGGCAATTTCCTAACGCCCTCGCTGGTTCAGACTGCTGGCAAACTGTGCCTCCTAGCTACACCCACTGCCACTCAACAATCTCTAGTACCGCAGCCAGCGGCCGCTCTAAATCAGGGTTCCAAGTTCCAAAGCTCCCTTCGAGGTGGGAGCATCGGGGAGCTGAAAATGAAGGATTCTGGGCGGGGGACCGCCACAGCTCCCAACCTTCTGGCTTCGCATTCCCTCCGGAGTTAAACACACCTCGGCGTTTCAGTTTAGTGTGCGGTGAGCTAGAGGAGGGGAAGGGAAATGGGAGGAAGTAGGGTGTGGCGACTCTCGGAGGTTAAGGAAAGGGAGAGTTAAAGTCACATCTCTGCCCTAGATCGAGCCGGGTCTAGGGGCAGCGGGCCTGCCGGTCGCTTTGTCGTTAGCTTCCCCTGTCGCGGGCGCGAGCCCTGCAAGCAAACACGCCCCTCCACCAAATCGTCCCAACGGCCAAGCGGGCCCTACAGCCCCCAGTCCCAAGGAAGAAACTTGTACACAGGCGCGCCAGCAGCTAGGATGCTGAGGTTTGCCTCTGAGGACAACTTTGAAAGCCAGAAAAATAATCATAACGAAATAAAAGGATCAATAGTATTGTTTTCTTCTGAGCCTTTGGGAAAAAAAATAAAATTTCTGTTCCTACCAGTCATTTAATATTTACAGGCGCCTGTGGCGAAGGGAGTGGGGGCGGGGACGGATTAAGGTTGGTACTTAAGATAGAGAACGCAAAGTAGGTGCATAGGTGAGTTGAAGAGAAGGGGGCCGGCTAGGGGACCCGAGTCCCAGACGCCATTTGCGGGGCAGTGGCGCCGCCCGCCTTACCTGTGGATGCAGTTTCCATGGCAACGGGCGGCGGCCGGGCGGGGCCCGAGCCCAGTTCCCGCGGCGCAGCTTCGGCGACCCCGGCGCCCACCCCGGGTCCCGGCTCCCCCGCCAGCGTCTCGGGCTTGGCTCCTTTCGGCGTCACCGCTTCGTCCTCCCTCTCCCCCCGGTCCCCGAACCACTGGGACCCGGGGCCGGCCAGCGGCAGCAGCTCGTCTCGGGGATCCGGCGGCGCGGCCATGGCTGGCAGTTCCCCGGGCGCGGCGACAGCGGCTTGGCGGGGCCGAGGTGCAGTGACTGGGTGGGTGGGCGGGCGGGCGCTCGCTGCTGTAGATGTGTATAAGAGACAGGCCCCCGCCGGAACTCGGGGCTTGGGGAGGCTGCGGTGTGAGCGCCGCCGCCGCCGCCGCTGCTGCAACTCCGGCCGAGCTGCTGCCTACGGCTCTCGGCGCTTCAGCTCCTCCTCCTCCTCCCCCTCTTCCTCCCGGCCCCGCGGCGGCCTCTGCCCGCGCTCCTCCTCCTACCCCTGGCGGCGCCGCCGCGGCCGCCTCGCTACTCCCAAGCCTGTTATTACGCAGGTGAAAAAGGCCTGCTCGGTCCGAGTCTTCCTTTGCACACGTCAGCCCCCGGCCTGCTAATGGCAGGCCTCGATTTAGGAGCTGTGCCAAATCCACTTGAATCTTCCTCTCAGGTGGGGAGGAACCAGAGAGGATGAGCAGGTAGATGCAGCCCCTAGCTGAAACGTGACTGATTAGGGAAGCTGCCCACCCAACTCATAAAGTTAAACCTGGACTGGTGTCCTGGGACCCGCGTCAAGGAAAGGAAACTGGAGCCATCAAGGCCACAGTTCTGAGGGTGACCAGTATCATCTGTGGATGGGGACTGGTCTTGGCGGGGAGGGGTGGAAGTGGGGGTTAACAGATGGGAGATGAGGGAATCTGCAACGCTGGGGTTAAATGTTGTATCCTTAAACTATTAACAAAACAACCAAAAATAGTGGAGTACAGGAAAGAGCTATCAGGATAGCCTCTGAAAAAAAGCTTACCAGACTTCATTACTACCAGCACTGAGGGCGGATAAGACAGCAATGGGCAGGACAAAAACAACTTATGTTTCCTTGCAGAAACCCTGAGCCAAAGCCATACAGATTATAAGCTGTCTGTGCAGCCTGCTTTCTTTGAGAAGTTGGACATTCCAGGAAGCATGCTGCTGCTTCCCTCGCCCCCATTTTCCTTTAGCTCTCTGATAAGATGGAAGATACCTGACAGATAAACAGAAACTCAGAGAAAGGAAGTGACTTGGCTTATAATGTATTATTCCTATGTTTAGATATATCTTTTCAAACAAGACTTGTGCTTTATTGGTTCCTAAACTGTCTATGAAATAATGTGGTTGGAAAAAATAATAAAGCATAGGGTGGAGGACTAAGCCCATGCACTGCTCCTTCTCTAGAAAAGGTGGGGCATGGGGCAAGCTTCCATGAGGCTTGTGGAACTGCTAACCCACCATAGACATGCTGAGGATTTCATATATGTCAATTTTCATGTATTCCAAGGCCAACTTCAGCACCATGCAGATACTCCTCAAAAATGCTGAAAGTTAAAAGCCTGAATTCTGCCCAACTCTTTGTTCTATTCAGTGACTAATTAAGAGAAAATGTGTTCACTCATACAGAATATACATGGCCTTCTAGGGCCAGATACCCCTGGGGATGTGATGATCACCACTATTTTACATTATTGGTATCTTCAAAACTTATGATAGAAGTGTCCATTGACTCGATTGTGGTGATAGCTTCACAGATGTGTACATATGTTGAAATTCATAAGTTCACTTACTATAAATATGTGTGATTCAGTGTTTGTCAATTTTACCTCAATAAAGCTATTTTTTAAAGTTACCCCCTTCAACAATAACAAACAAAAAATTTGGTTATCCTGAAACATCAGGGTTTTCCAAATCTTTCCGTGGGGAAAAAATGAGCCTGTTTAAGAAATCTTTATGGTGAAAAGCTATTACACTGTTGTCTTTCCATGAAGATTAATCCTTTCACATAATCAGGAGGCATTTGTGAGTTTCTTTTTTCAAATCTATTGTTTAGAACATCAGAAATACCAGATGGAAATTTCTCACAACTGCATTATTGACAACATGCCAAAAATATACAAAACTAATGATTTAATATCAAGTGGTTATCAATGAGTACTGAATATTTGAGAATTTTACGGTAAGTGAATTACATACAGAGTTATATGGAGAATGTTATTTTGTTTCTCTGACAAACATTAATGAAAGTCAGCACTTAAAAAAACTGAAGAAACTATGCAAGCCTCACAACTTCCTTATAACTAAATTGATAAGGAGTTTGGGGATATGATTCCAAATCTTTTTCATATTTCATCAGATACTGATCAATACTCTAATTGAGAATGTGTGGAAGAAATAGCCAGTTAAAGTATATTCAGATTCTAATTGTTAGAGAAAATTGAAATTTTCCATTTTGATTGAAAATTTTCATTTCCATTTACCATTTAATTGAAATTTTGCTTTGATAAATTATTCTGTTTTGCTCTGCTGAAAAGAGGTGTTCACAATGCTTAGTTTTAGCAATTTTCACAACCATCTTTATTCATTACATTCTACCTCTGGATGTGGACAAATAATTATCTATTTGGGTGAAGAAATTTTCAAGTTTATGCTATGATTTGAAATTACCAATGTCTCTCAGTTTCATTTATTTTACATTTGCACTCCTGTGAACTAACAAAGCTTGACTCATTTGAAGATGTATGGACATAACACACAGGCAACAATGGGATTCCAGGGCTTGCAGAGTTGCTCTAAGTTATGAGTTTTTCCAAAATGCTTTTGAGACAAAGAAAAATGGAGTTGGCACTTTTAAAAGATTCAGAGCAAGGAGAGTTGAGACAAAAGAACTGTCAGGTTTTGTCTTAAGCTATTGTTTTTTGGAAGAGAAGTTTTGTTCACTGTTTCAAAAGAAGGAATCTGGTGAAGAGCACTTAACACTAGCTTCTTAACTTAGACCAAAGCTTATATCATGGGGAAAGGAGTGTGGGGACATGCAGAAAGAGCATCACAAGTAACACTTTAACCAAATGAAGTCCTTTCCAGCCTCAAAATGAAATTTAATTGTTCTGTGCCTAAGTTTCCTCAGCGATAATCTGGATATTTTAATAGCACCTTCTACAAAGGGTTTGGGGGAGCACTAAATGAGTAGACATAGGTAATGCATGTTACTAAGATATAATTGCACATGCCAAATTATTTTTAGAAAATGGCTTATAATGGTTAGAACTCTGCCTGGGTATTTATATTTGTAAAGACCGGAGAGTTAACAGTAACCAGGCATTCAAAGCAAATTAGAAAAAGAATGATATTGAATTACTATTGATCTCTTTCTACTAGTAGTTTCTATATTCTGAAAGGCAAATCTTACATGAAGATAAATATACTTCAAAGGTTCTTCTAAGTAGTTGTGTAAAACACACACATGTAGGCATGTACACATATTTCAATTTGCCTTTTCTACATCAGGAATGGCAAGTAGAACTCATTGATAGATTAGTAATGAATGCTTGCTGCACTGTGTTGAGAAAGATTCTTAGATCACATTCATAGTCGGTAAAATAGAGTGTCTAGAAAAGTCAGCAATAGTTACAGTCAGGCAAGTGAAGGCAGCATGGCAACATATGCCAAGTATTTGCCTTCTCTGATTAATTTTAAAGCTGTTAGCACCCAAGCCAAAGCTCTACTTTTGAATCTCTTTAGGAGAGAAGAATGCAACTGTGGAAACACTCTCATCAACTTAGTAAGATAAGTATTTGGCTCAAGATGAGACTCACACTGCTGCTGCTGCTGCTGCTAAGTCGCTTCAGTCGTGTCCAACTCTGTGCGACCCCATAGACAGCAGCCCACCAGGCTCTGCCGTCCCTGGGATTCTCCAGGCAAGAACACTGGAGTGGGTTGCCATTTCCTTCTCCAATGCATGAAAGTGAAGAGTGAAAGTGAAGTCACTCAGTCGCGTCCAACTCTTTGCGACCCCACGGACTGCAGCCTACCAGGCTCCTCCGTCCATGGGATTTTCCAGGCAAGAGTACTGGAGTGGGGTGCCATCGAGAGCCTCATATTTCTCTGAAATCATGATGTCTGGGGTTGGTTCAGGGCTTAATTTGTCTGTTCAGCATTCCATTCATTTACAACATGGTTTTCACTCTTCCACAATGTTTAAAAGCTCCTGAATTTGATAAGGAAGAGTTCTCCAATTCCTACTGTGATGAAAGAATGTTTATATTGAAACTAATTTATAGAGGCTACAGGCTGGTGCCCGAGACAGCTGTGTTTTCACCAGAAGACCAGTATAGCATTCACAAATGTCACACAGCACATTGGGAACACACCAGGCTCCTTCTGTCCAAGGGGAGTGGCTGTTGTTACTTAAATCTGTGTCCAAAGGGATAAAATATAGATGCTTCTAATGTTCTCCAGTAGGGGTGGGAAAAAGAGAGTTGATTACTTTTCATTGAACCCAGTTTCCTTTTTCTTATTTAATTTGCACATCTGAGTAAAACTGCAAAGACTTTAATATCTTTGGGCAAAAACATGAATTGGGAGATATGTAACTAGAAATCTCCATACTTTGGACTCACAAAGCATCTTTTAAACATTCTGAGCTTGAGAGGCAAATATATACATGATAAAGGTAAATTTTGTTTGAATAGTTTCTTTGAAGTTTACAAACAGAGCTCATTTAATACACACACATACATGTTTTTAATTTACAAAATTTGATAAGATATATGATATCTCCTAATTGATTTTTTTAATTTGATGACCAGTGAATTTAAAGTTTTTTCATGTGCTTTTCTTGATAATTTGTATTTTTTAAAATAACAGATTTTTGTAGATATAATTTACATACAGTACAATTTAAAGCATATATTTCAATGATTTTAAGTATCTTCATATGGTTATGTAATCATCACCACAATCAACTTTAAAACAGTTTCATCACTCTAAAAAAAAATCCCTCATACCCATTAGCAGTCACTCTCTACCCCCATCACCTCGTGTTCAGTCCTTGGCAATCACTCATCTATTTTCTGACTCCATAAGTTCGCCCATTCGGGACACTTCATATAAATGAAATAATACCCTTTTGTGACTGGCTTCTTTCCCTTAGCATAAGATTTTCAAAGTCCATCCATGTTATAATATATATCAATACCTCATTCTTTTTTCAAAAATATTTTATTTATTTATTTTGACTGTACTGAGTCTTATTTACTGCATGGGAACTCTTAGTGGGATGTGGGGTCTAGTTCCCTGACCAGGGATCAAACCCAGGCACCCTGTATTGAGAGCATGGTGTCTCAGCCAATACACCACCAGCGAAGTCCCCACTCCATTCCTTTTAATCGATGAATAATGCTCCACTGTATAGATATAACACAATTTGTTCATCCATCCATCAGTTGGTAGACATTTAGATTGTTTGTACTTTTTGATTATTCTAAACAATTCTTCTATAAATATTTGTGTACAAGTTTTTGTGGGTATGCTTTCTTTTATCTTGGGTGTATACCTAGCATTAGAATTGCTGGGTCTTATGGGAACTCTGTGTTTAATTACTTGAGGAACTGTCATAATGTTTTCCAAATGAACTGCCCATTTAAAAATCTCATCATCCATGTTTGAGTGCTTCAGTTTCTCCACATCCTTGCCAGCAACTGTTATTATCTTTTTTATTACAGCCATCCTAGGGGGTGTGAAGTAAGTCGTAGCGCATTGTGGCTTTAGTTTGCATTTCCCTGATAGCTAGTGGTATTCAACATCTTCTTATGTGATTATCAGCCACTTGTATATGTTCTTTGGAGAAATGTCTATTCAGATCCTGTGCCCATTTAAAAATTGGATTATTTTTCTTTTAATGTTGAGTTGTAAACATTTAAATATCTGGATAAAAGTCCTTTATTAGATATATGCTTTGCAAATATTTTTCTTTCATTCTATGGATTATCTTTTTTACTTTCTTGATGGTGTCCTTTGCAGGACAAAACTGTTTATGAAGTTCAATTCATCTATGTTATCTTTTGTCACTTGTGATTTTGATGTCATATCTAAGAAACAATTGCCTAAACCAAGGTCAAAAACTTTACAGCTATGTTTTTTTCAAAGTGTTTTATAGTTCCAGGTCTTATAATCTGGTCCTTGGTCCACTTTGAGTTAATTTTTTACATATCTTGTGGATAATTTGACGTTCTTATTTTGTAAATTGCCTTTCGTGTCCCATGTTTTCTTTTCCAGTCAGGTATTTTTTCCCAGATATTTTTAAATGCTCTTTGCATTGTATTTTTGTCATTCATGTTGTAGATATTTTTCATACTTTATTGTTCAGGGATGATGAGAATACCAAGGTTCTGAAAAATCTTCAGAGGCTTCTTCAAAATCACATGGCTAACGCAGTTGTTATTAAAGTCTAAGTCTTTTTATTCTATAACTCATGCTCTCCAGCTTAAAAGTCCTGACAAAGTATAATCAGCTTTTCAGTTTGTGGGGCTTCCCTGGTGGCTCACTGGTAAGGAATTTGACTGCCAATACAGGATATGAGAGTTCCATCCCTGGGTTGGTAAGATCCTCTGGAGAAGGAAATGGCAACCCACTTCACTATTCTTGCCTGGGAAATCCCATGGACAGAGGAGCCTGGTGGGCTGCATTCCATGAGGTTGCAAAAGAATTGGACACGACTTAGTGACTAAATAACAACAGTAATGCAGTATGTTATTAACAATAGCCTAGATCAATAAAGCTCAAGGTAAACTAGAGAGATAGTCAAGATTATCAAGATTATCTTGATTTTCTTACCAAGATAGTGGTAAGAAACTACATCCAAAATATTCAGAATTTAAAGCAAAATCATCAGCATCAGGCCCAAGGGTTGAAATGTCCAAAGTCAGAACCCTGGACAGCTCAATATGAGCATTAGCCAAAAACTCAGTTTTCTTCTAACTTTAGACTGTAAACACTGCAACCTCAGATTAGTGGTTGACTCATACTTTATTGGATTAGTTCCAATTTAAGAGGCTCTGACTTTACTCATGTGACCCCAACCTCTCTTGGGGAAGAGGGTCGTACCATCTTTCATCACCCATCTTCCAAGGGTCTGTAGTCTTGTCAGATGACATGCCTTCATCTTTGGGCCTGAAAGATATGTTAGGAAATCCCAGTCCTGGGGATTCTTTGAGGGTTATCCTGGTCTAAGGAGAAAATGTTTTCTTTCTTTTCTTTCTTGAAGCTCTTTATCCATAAAAAAGTTTATTCATCAAACTTAGGGACTAGTCAAGAAATTCACTCTAAGTGGGAGCCTGAAATAGTACTTGCCAAGAAGCTTACGTTTACATGAAAGTGCCAAGGGGGTTAAGGGGAATATTGAGGCAAAAGGGTCAGAGCCAGGCTAGACTTACAATTCCACATACACCATAATATAATAGCTTGACCACTATTGTCGCCGAGCAGAAAGGACCATGCCAGCCCTATGGCTTGTATGCTTTATGAACTGTCCTATTGTTGATCATCTATCTCAATGAGCCCTATTTTGTTACAGGTATAAGACAGTGATAAATCAAGATAAGCCTATCATAACTGGGAAAATAACCTAAGTGAACTTCCTGATGAGAGTAGAAGGTTCCAGACAGATGTCCCTAGTGTGGAGATGGTTTATGATATCTACACGCAGTCAGTAAAAAGGGAGAACACTGGCTCTGTGTCTTTGAAACAGGCGAACATCCTAGAATATCAGTCAAGGGGTTGCTGCTGCTGCTGCTGAGTCACTTCAGTCGTGTCCGACTCTGTGTGACCCCATAGATGACAGCCCACCAGGCTCCCACGTCCCTGGGATTCTCCAGACAAGAACACTGGAGTGGGTTGCCATTTCCTTCTCCAAGGGGTTAGCTCTGTTTTAAAAGCAATAGGCCAACCGTCTTATATAGAGAATCAATTACTCTGCAGAAACATCTAGATGATACTCTGAAATAATGTTATTCTTCAACAGAATCAAGGTTTCCTGTACAACTTTACTTTGGAAACTAGAAACATCTTACAGACAAATGTTGCTCCTACTCTAGTTTGTCACTGGTGTTGGAAATTCAATGTTCTTATTTTATACATTTGGAAGGTCAGGACTGCCTTAAATGGTAGCATCCCCCCAAAAGGTAACTCAGTATTCACAGTATTACTATCTTATAGTGAGTTATCAGACAGCTTTACTAAGTTAAGCTTAGATTTTGATAAGAGGAAGAGAAGAGCCAGCACTTCATGCTTCCCAGGGAGAACAGTTCACAAGATTGCAACTGCAGGCCCTTTGGAGTCAAAGGAANTGGAAGGTCAGGACTGCCTTAAATGGTAGCATCCCCCCAAAAGGTAACTCAGTATTCACAGTATTACTATCTTATAGTGAGTTATCAGACAGCTTTACTAAGTTAAGCTTAGATTTTGATAAGAGGAAGAGAAGAGCCAGCACTTCATGCTTCCCAGGGAGAACAGTTCACAAGATTGCAACTGCAGGCCCTTTGGAGTCAAAGGAAGATTCTTAACTTTACCAGGGCTGACTATATTTCAGCAAATTATGGGCATGCTCAACAAGCCTTGCAGACTGTGACAGTGTAGCAGAAACTATCTCTGCAATTGTGAAAATGTTTATAATGGTCCATCAGCTTACCACTAAATTTGGAACACACAGCTCTGTAGATTGTCATAGAAGGGGAAAAGGGAAGAAAGAGTGTAGAATTCTCATCTGTTCCAAAATACCTCATAATGAAAGTTTCACATATAACTTCTTACAGAATATTGGTCAGAACAGGTTATACGCCCCAAGTCTAAAGGATACTGGGAAATATAAAGAGGGGATATTTGGTGAGTCTTAATAAACTGTTCAAATATTCACTTCAGGCACTTTGAGAATATAAAGATGAATAAATTTTTCAAGATGTTTATAATCAAATCATGGAGATAACAAAATGTGTCAAAGAAAAACCAAAATCCAAGGCAGAAGATTATAAGCATGAGGAAAAAGGCTCAGATAAAGTGATGTGGCAAATTACTGCCAAGTGCAGGTATCAAGGGCTTCCCTAAAACCTCGAATAGCCAAAGTAATCTTGAGAAAGGAGAATGGAACTGGAGGAATCAACCTGCCTGACTTCAGGCTCTACTACAAAGCCACAGTGATCAGGACAGTATGGTACTGGCACAAAGACAGAAATATAGACCAATGGAACGAAACAGAAAGCCCAGAGATAAATCCACGCACCTATGGACACCTTATCTTTGACAAAGGAGGCAAGAATATACAATGGAGTAAAGACAATCTCTTTAACAAGTGGTGCTGGGAAAACGTCAACCGCTTGTAAAAGAATGAAACTAGATCACTTTATAACACCATACACAAAAATAAACTCAAAATGGATTAAAGATCTAAATGTAAGACCAGAAACTATAAAACTCCTAGAGGAGAACATAGGCAAAACACTCTCCGGCATAAATCACAGCAGGATCCTCTATGATCCACCTCCCAGAATACTGGAAATAAAAGCAAAAATAAACAAATGGGATCTAATTAAAATTAAAAGCTTCTGCACAACAAAGAAAACTATAAGCAAAGAGAAAAGACAGACTTTGGAATGGGAGAAAATAATAGCAAACGAAGCAACTGACAAACAACTAATCTCAAAAATATACAAGCAACTTATGCAGCTCAATTCCAGAAAAATAAATGACCCAATCAAAAAATGGGCCAAAGAACTAAACAGACATTTCTCCAAAGAAGACATACAGATGGCTAACAAACACATGAAAAGATGCTCAACATCACTCATTATCAGAGAAATGCAAATCAAAACCACAGTGAGGTACCATTTCACACTAGTCAGAATGGCTGCAATCCAAACATCTACAAGCAATAAATGCTGGAGAAGGTGTGGAGAAAAGGGAACCCTCTTACAGTGTTGGTGGGAATGCAAACTAGTACAGCCACTATGGAGAACAGTGTGGAGATTTCTTTAAAAAACTGGAAATAGAACTGCCTTATGACCCAGCAACCCCACTGCTGGGCATACACACCGAGGAAACCAGAATTGAAAGAGACACTTGTACCCCAATGTTCATTGCAGCACTGTTTATAATAGCCAGGACATGGAAACAACCTAGATGTCCATCAGCAGATGAATGGATAAGAAAGCTTTGGTACATATACACAATGGAGTATAACTCAGCCATTAAAAAGAATGCATTTGAATCAGTTCTAATGAGATGGATGAAACTGGAACCTATTATACAGAGTGAAGTAAGCCAGAAAGAAAAACACCAATACAGTATACTAACATAAATATGGAATTTAGAAAGATGGTAATGATAACCCTGTATGCGAGACAGCAAAAGAGACACAGATGTATAGAACAGACTTTTGGACTCTGTGGGAGAAGGAGAGGGTGGGATGATTTGGGAGAATGTCATTGAAACATGTATAATAACATATAAGAAACGAATTGCCAGTCCAGGTTCGATGCAGGATACAGGATGCTTGGGGCTGGTGCACTGGGATGACCCAGAGAGATGGTATGGGGAAGGAGGTGGGAGGGGCGGTTCAGGATTGGGAACACGTGTACACCCGTGGCAGATTCATGTTGATGTATGGCAAAACCAATACAATATTGTAAAGCAATTAGCCTCCAATTAAAATAAATAAATTTAAATTAAAAAAAAGAAAACAACAAGTCACCCCTATGATGTAAAATGGAAGTGGAATTTGATTTTCTGTCTTTATGATTTTGAGCCTTTTGCTTAAAGCTCCCATATATGGAAAGTTGATGATCCCTAGGGTCTATTCCAGTTCTATTACACCATGATTTATCAAAGATTGGAGCTGAGAAATGAGTAGTTTCTAGTCTTTTTTAGTTATCGTTATAAAGTCAAAAAGTTCAACTGGTAAATAAGCAATTAGCTCTTTGCTTTTGAAATTTGAATGCTGAAAATGTTAGGGCTACTAAGAGGTGAAGTTTTAAAAAAGGCTCAGTAAATTGGATATAAAAAAATAGTACAATGAGATAAGGATCTTTGGGCAAATAGCCTATGTTGGCACTGAGAGCAAAGACAAGAGTGTACAATTACTTGAAGAAAAGAGGGGCTAGTGAAGATATCCAGAAGATAGGATGAAGTAATTACAGCTGGGAAATGGAGAGATGAGCTCAGGCCCTTGTTTTGGACATCAGAAAAGAAGGGAAGCTGAGAAAAGCAACAATTTCTGTGGTTCACATAGCCAGTCCCAACACTCTTCTCAATTCCTTTCTCAGTTTCATTCACATTCTCACGATTTCTTCCAACCACTTGGCTGATTTCAGTAGAAATGACACATATTTCATTGAACTCCCAGAACACTCTTATTAAAGATATTCCCTCAACAATAACTGTTTTAGTTTCTGTTGGAAAAAGCACAGCTACACAAGCTAGCCAATTACTGTATCTGATAATGGACAAGACTGACCAGTGGGTAAACATGGTGAATCACAACAAAATTAACATTTTGCCTCATATTCCTTTGTTGCACAAATTATAACATAGTTTGCAAAGCTTTGTTTAGACTAAGAGATACTCAGAAGAGCTGTTTGATAGAGGCTGAAAAATATTATAAACTTATCTAATCCTCTGGTTAATGCAATGTTGATTAGGTTTATACAACAAAATGAATTAATTTAGACAATATCAATTTGGAATTTGAGATAATTCACTCAGAGTCTGGGCTAAGTGGGCTTCATGTGTGTTAGAAAGAAGTGTGTTGTTGATTCCATTAATAGAATAAATCCTACACAGAAGGCCATTAAAATATTTAATGTGGAATGAAAGCTATTTCCAAGCATCTTCTAAACCAGTGGTTCTCAACCAGTGGTTCTCAAGAAGGATGCTTTTGTCCCTCAGGGAACATTTGGCAATGCCACAAGCATTTTTGTTCCTAACAATAAGTCAAGAAATACTACTTGTATGTAGTGAGCAGAGGTCAGGGATGCTGTGAAACATCTTACAATGTGCAGGAAAATCGCCCACAACAAAGAATTATCCATCCCAAAATGTCAATAGTGCTGAGGCTGAGAAATTTCTAAAAGCACCCATTTATCTTATGTCAGTATGCCTATTGCAATCTACACTTATCCAGTCATTAAAGTAGGTTCCCTAGAACCTCCACTAGATAATCTTTTGTTGTTCCAGGTTAATGTCATAATAATCACTTAGTGTGTCTATTTGTTATTCTTTGTTGTGTATATTTATGGTTGTGTTATGTAGTAGCTGCTGTCATATCACCACTAATGTGACAACCAAAGATATTTGTAAGTGAGCAAATTAGAATTGAAAAAAAAAAAATTGTACTGACACAACTCATACATTTAAACTTGTCTTTCCTTTCTTAGACTAAATATAATTTATGGGAAATTTTAATTAAATTTGAATTTTGTTTGAATTTGAAGTAGTGGACTTATTTTAAAAAGCAATGCTTAATAAAATGAATATTCCAATAGTTGGGCTTAAACTATGTGTACTACTAGAAAAAAGGTGGCTTAATGATAGAACCACAGCTATTGTGATTATTTTTTACTATATTATTACTTATTATTTAGTAACTTGACTTACATTCTAAACTAATTGTGCACATTTCCAAAATGTACTTTGTGTTAAGTTACAAAATTAAAATTGAAGAAAGAAATCAACATGTTTAGACAAAGGAGTCTCGAGGTAGTTTTGCTGGGGCCTCCAAAAGCTACTAGACCCTAGGGCAGCTTTGTATTAATTAATATAGCTTTGCTTTAGTGATATACATTTGTAATTATGCACTCTTCAATATCTAAAGAACAATGTGTTTCAGATGAAAAAAGTCAGACTTAACAACACCCAATATAAAATAAAATTTAATCCTGTTATAAGAAAATGAGGAAAAATAAGCAAAGGTAACCGGCTGAAACCCAGAAAGTAGATACAGAACACTTTTCCTCTTTTTCCAAACTTACTTTTTAAATTTTTCCTTGAAATAAACAATTATTTTTCACTGTTCATTAAAGTTAAAGGAAAAAAAAAAAATTTCCTACTGAGTAGACCAGAGTAGATCAGAGGGTATAACAGAACCATACCTAGATTAGTTAATCACTTTCACCAAGAATCAATTGGCATATAGCAGGGGACTTAAAAAAGCCCCTCTTCTCTCAACCCTTGAGTATACAAAAAGGATTTCCTTATTGAGGGGTAAACTAAATTTAAGTAAAAGAATGGAGATTATGAACCAGTTCTGAAAACCATAAAAGTACCCAGGCGTTAATAAATCTACTTGTGATCTACGAAGGAGCGTGAGAAAGGGTAGAATGACATAAAATTAAACAAAAGGATAAAAATGATCAATTTAAGGCCTTGTACTTAACCCTTCAAACTCTTTTTTTCTAGGTGCTCCTGCTTCAGTAATGATAATAAAACATGGGACTTTTGACCCAATGCTGCTACTGGCTTTCTGAGTAAACTTAGAAAATCACTTAACAACTTTTTGTGAGCTTCCTGTGCACAGTGATAGCATCTGTCCCATACGTCTTGTTTCCTTGACGTAGAACATCATTCATCAGCCAGAGAAAGACCAGGCACACAGAACATCCCACGGAGCCCAATGCGTACTACAGGTTGTTTTTCTCCAACACCTTTCTGTACTGTCTCAGTTCTGACGAACAGTCATTTTCTCCTTTGTTAAAATGTCACTCCCATAGTTTGACTCTCTTCTAGATAGTGCCAGACAGGGTTTGTAGTGGATAAAATGTGTTAAGTTTTATCAAGCATGCTTTTAGGGATATATACAGGTACAAAACAGAGGTCTTACTCAAAAGTTTTTCATATTGTAGCTTTTTAAAAGAATTTACTATGAGACTCCTGCAATTCTTTGAACTTTACATCTTATTTATAAAAACATTTATGAAAACAAGACCTGCAGTTCTCCTAGCTTGTGACTCTCCTATACAGGTGTCTATCTTCTCATAGTGCAGAGCTTTACATGCTTGTAATGCATGAGTGATACAGACTTGAGAAAGGTAAGGATCTCTCACTAGAAATCAGAGCCAGCTCAGGAAGAAGATTAGAAGGATATGTACTTAGAAAGTCCTCTAGTTGCTTACCACATTTGTATGAGTAGCACAGTTGGCTTAGTACTCATATTTGGAGACTATATTTGACATGAGAAGCCTCCTCTTATAATACTAGTGTTCAAACCACAAAGGAAGAATCTTTAAATACAATTTCCATTTCCTAAGTATTACCCAGTTTGTTTAAGTCAACCGGTAAAGTGACTACAAACACTCTCAGATACATCGCCAAGTTGAATGGCTCTGACTTCTGCTCCCTTCAAATGCCAGTAGAGAGTCCCAAGGAGCACTCCATCCACTTTTAAAATAGTCATGCTGCATTATAAAGTACTTGGTTTTTCTCCTGCCTTCCTCTCATGGAACTTCTACAACCCTTGCAGTGATGACCTGAATAATAGAAATGCCTTTTTTAATGAATGAGCCTTTTTATTCATGATCACATCTGAGTTTTTGATAATGAGGTTACTCACAGTGGATCCTTAGATAGCTTCAGGTTGAGATCTGGTCCCCCAAAATACCAACCTCTGGTTACAGGGTTGGAATTTGAGTCAACCCAAACTCTGGAGAGGAAAGGGAGACTGGATTTTGAGTTCAGTTACCGGGACATGAATTTAATGAATCATGCCTATATAACAAAACTTTAATAAAGACTTTGGACACATGCTCGGTGGTGTTCCCTGACTGGTGTACACACTGATATGCTCAGAAGATGATGACAGGCCCAGATTCCACACGAAGAAGGCATGGAAGTTCTAAGATCAGGACCCTCTCAGACCTCACTCTGTCTCTCTACATTTGGTTTTTCCTGAATTGTATTCTTTACAACAAAACCTGTCATCCTAATTAAGTACTTTACTGAGTTCTGTGAGTCATTCTGGTGAAATATCCAACTGGAAGATGTTGAGAAAAAACCTGAATTTGTAGTCAATCAATCAGATGTATGGGTGGCCTGAGGAAACCCTGATCTTGCCCTGGAATTTGTAGCCAGGGAGGTCTTGAGGAGGATTGAGCCCTTAACCAGTAGGTCTATGCTAACTCCAGAAGACCAGTGCCCTAACTGAACTGCAGTATATCAGGTGGGAGTGAAGCAGAATGAGCACTCCTGGGGCGGCAAGTGACCATCAGGAGTGAATGGATGGCATGGTGCATCTCATGCTTTTTCACCTTCTCCCTACTGCTTCCAGATAGAACTCTCTTCTGGGAGATGCTGAGCTATGATGCCTGTCTGGGTTTAAAGCAGAACCTGCTGCTATCCCCTTTGGTACTAAGCTCCAAGTCTGGAAGACGTTATCTTTAACAAGATGGACTTCTCTGAATGCTTACAACTAATGGGAGGAAGTGCAACACAGGGAGACGTGTGTGTGTGTGTGTGTGTGTGTGTGTGTGCACACATGCGTGCATGCTCAGTCACTCAATCATGTCCCACTCTTCGTGATTCTATGGACTGTAGCCTTACTCTGGTCATATTTTCTAGACCATCACCAAACTGTAAGGCCAATGGAAATATCCTCCAGCAATCTTTCTTTTCCCATTGATCAAGCCCTAACTCTATGAGGGTTCAGAAAGAGAAAAACAGTTCTTCCTAACTCCACCTTGAGGTCTGTCTCTCAAGTCTTCATTTCTTATCCTCAGGTAGACCTTTCCCAAAAATGTTTGTTACTAGTAGCCAGTTGATGCAGAGTGATACAATTATATAGTCCCAAGAATGTTTCAAAAATCAAAATAGACATCTAGTTTCATTAATCTTGAGTTCCACACTCAGAATATCCACACCCCAACAAGTGTTGAACTGGGCCAATCTTATTCAAGACCTTTCTTTCCTATAACACAGTTTGTTGTAAAGTTCATACTTCCAGATTTTGAGCAAAGAAATGGCAACCCACACCAGTATTCTTGCCTGGAGAATCCCATGGACAGAGGACCCTGGTTGGCTACAGTCCATAGGGTCTAAGAGTCAGATATGACTGAGTGACTAACACTTAAAACAAAGTAAGTAAAGCCATATAAGCTCAGTTCAGTTCAGTTCAGTCGCTCAGTTGGACCCCATGGACTGCAACACTCCAGGGTCCCTGGCCATCACCAACTCCCAGAGTTTACTCAAACTCATGTCCATTGAGTCAGTAATGGACACTCTAAGTACATTCAGGATACTCTAAATTCATACAAAGTACAGACACATTTTCCTTAGTGATACAAAGCATGAGGAAACTCTACTAAACCTGTTCTCAATCCTCATTATCAGATAGAACAGGTAGCTTCTCCAGTGAACATCTGCATTCATCTCAGTGGTCACTTCACAGCTTTTCTCAAGAATGATTTGCCCATGCTCTCTTTAAAGAGCCCATACATGTGCTTCTCTCAAACAAAAAAAATTCTGCCTCAAGCTATACTAAAACCTTACCTCCTAAGAAGGTGAAACAGCTTTCAATATTTTTAAATGATTTTTGTCTATCATATATGAGAGATATATACAGTATATAAGTTAATAAACTGTGATCTAAGAAATATATATGGAGCACCAACCTAACTATCAAATATGTCATCAAAAGACATTGTGGTCATATTTTATAAACATGATATCTTTTAACCAAAACAGCTGGGCCGTGTCTAATTTTAAGGACTAGTCACTCCTTAGAAATTCTGCATTCTATGCAACATTGTTCTCATGCTCTGGGTGAAAAAGAATACCACCATCTGGATTTAAGGCCATTAATGCAGAAAGAAGAATTGGTTTTCAAATTAATCTTGCTTCACAATTATAAAGGGGAAAAATATCAAAATATGCTCAATTACCCTTTATTTGTAGGTAACGATGGACATCTCTACCTTTTAAACTCTCATATATTTTCATTAGTTGTTTATTTAACCAAGTATAGCAGCATTTCAATAACTTGCATCTAAATTTTACTGTTCATTTGCTTGCAACTACAAACCCTGGAGGTTCTACATACCTGGCCCTGATCTTTTTCCACTCCATTTCTGATAAATAATTCTTGCCTATCTTTGCTTCCATCTCATTTGAAGCAAGGCCAATATTTTCTTATCTGCTCTCAGATGTTTATGTACATTTGATACGCATCTGCCTGTCCCTAGCATTAAAGCAATCATATCTCTCCAGCATACTCTCTGCTTAATAATAATCTCAACCAAATAACTTTAACACACACATTCTGATGTACAGATACCAAAAAAAAAAAAAAAAACCTGTAGAATTCCTTGGTTCTTATTTGGTTAGGAACCATGACATTTCCTGTACTCTAAGTCATGTGTACCTTTCGTGGCTGTTATTGCAAAAGATGGTTTTATTCTTCAGTTAAAAAAAAATCAGAAACTGTGACATTCCCTCTCTGAGACGGATTCAACAGCAGAGGGGTTTAGGATACCATGGGAGAAATCTACTTCCTTTCCATCCACTTCCAAGACTTCTTGTTCTCATGGCCAGAAGGGTAGCCTGGCTTTTCATCTAAGAGTGGTAACATGGCTGACAGTAGAGGGATATTTTTGTGATCCAGCAATGGCTTACACAATGCTACTTTTGCAGCAGCACTGAGGTCCTTGAGTGGGTAGAAAGACTGCTCAGAGGGAGCTGCAACTTCTGCCCGAGGGCACCTCACTTGTCACTTTCTTCAGGGTTAGGTTTCTCTTGAATGAGCTTCAGGTGTGCTACCCTCAGACAGAGCAGGGGAGAGTGGGTCTCTGTTGCTCTGAGCCAGGAGGGAAGCCACATGGCAAAAGCCGGGTGCTCCTTCAGCCACACTGCCTGTTCTTCCTCCCCCAGCACAGGGCGCCCATGGGGCTACCTGCCCAGCCCCTACTGGAAATACTGATGTAGCAATGGAATACACACAGCCCCCTTCACTCATCTGTCTATTTGTTTATTAAACAAGCTACTATATTATCTACTGTCTTTTTCACTTCTTAGCAGAGACCAAGGAAGTGAAAAAAGACTTTACAAAAGAATACAGCATGTTTATGTCACATCTTTTATTTGAACAAAATCATAAAATCCTAAAAGTCCCTCAAGAAATACATTTCTCCCCTCTAAGAGATGCAGCTATGTCTAGAAGACTCTCTTCTCATGTTTATATCTGAACAAAATATTTTGCTCCTTTGAATCCCATCAATTTATATATTTGTATCCATGAAGGGGTGTGTTTATATGTGTGTGTGTGTGTGTGTGTGTGTGTGTATAATCTTAAAAGCTACCTATATATATATATATATATATACACCAATTTTTATAATATTCTATCTCAAATGATTGTATGTCTATATACTCATTTAATCCTTGTTGGTAAACAAATAAATGAATATAGGTTACACGTTAAATTACGATCACCCTTTCACTTGTAACCTATGAGATAATCACTCACAATTTTTCTCTGGCTTACTGTAATTGTGCTTCTCCTTTAAAGGAAGCTGTCCATAATTTCATAAATATATGTGGTTGTTGTGCTTTGGAATCTTGATTCCACTGTGAGACAGGAAAGAAGAACCAGCCCTCCCTTTTTCTCTTCACCAAAATGATGAAAAGAACTGCTCTGAGTTTTGCCTTGTGTTTGCGAATTTTTGCAACTTCTCTAATCATTTTTCATAAGGGTTTTCACAACTTCAGTGAGTTTTGGGGAAAAATAACAATTCTGAAAACTGTGCACATTATTAGCCACCCTTTGAAACCCTTGCAGCAAATGTCTCGGTCCAGCCATCAGACCATGGGAAGCCTGAGGATGCCAGGCAGCTTCTTATCAGAGAAATGAGTGGGAGAGCATTTCCTTGTAGTGACTGTGACAGCAATGGTAATTCTAGGCAAAATGGCCATAATGATAACATCCACAAAATGGTACACTGGTCTCTGAAATGCAACGTGAATATGCGCAAGAAGGGAAGATAACCAGCTGCAAACATGGCAAATAAAAGATACTAATGCGCAAAACCAAGGAATTGTTCTGTTGTTTTCCCCTCCTGGCTTAAAAGAACAATGTCAGAAAAAGGAGAAAAGCAGTTTGAATGACATTTTGTTTCTTTTTCTTCTCTAATGATTCTGTGAGAAAACAAGAGAAAGGGCAACTACTACAAAAAGTCCAGGTTTTAGAAGAGAAGATGAGGATGGGATGGATTTGCAGATAAGATTCTAAACAGTGAAGATTAAATGGGAAAATAATTGAATATGGAGGGGTAAAGGGGTTTAGTTAAGGCAGGACTACAAAATTAAGTACAGAGGGGCACATATACAGTGATTTCCAGAGAGTAAGGGGAAGAAGAGAGCAAGAATAGTTGAACTTAACAAGAGGACCTATAGGAAAGACCTGAAGGATGCGTGTCTTATCTAGGGAAGGAACCAGGAGGACACAGAGAGCTCCTCACAGCTGATTGATTCCAAATAAGCCACTCACACATGAGGCATGGTGCTCAGGTCTGCTTTCTACCTCCGGGTCAGCCATGACCAGCAGAAAACCATCAGTCACTCCCACTCACAAAATGCAGTGAGAATGATTGATTGTTTGAGGCTGAATTTGCCCGGCCTGATTCACAGGAAATCTTAATGGAATCTGGGGGCCCTGAACTGGAAACTTGGGTTTTGGCCTGGAAATGGACCCCAAACCTTGGGGCGAAGTCCAGGTGGGCCCTAGTCAATCCAAATCTACAGCTTCAAGAGGAAGCATTTGGAGACTGAGTTCCACACATTGCTTTCTTAGACACTTTTTTAAGGTTTTCTTTCTGAAAAAAAAATAATAAAAATATCGTAGCATTTCTTGATATTTGAGGAGCAGATTCTGTTAGTATTTTCATTAAGAACATGTTTACTTCTTCTCCCTCCATCTTAATATGATAACCCTTCATTTTAAATATTAAAATGTTAAACTATTAAAATATCTTTTAAAACAATAGTTTCATGCACAGAGATATGATATAGAGAAAATTATTTTTCAATAAATACACATTCAGCTGCAATGAACTATCCAATATTTTGCTAGACACTTTTGCAGTGAATTCTAGTCCGAGAATGCTGAGGACTTCTGATTCATTGCAAAATGCACATTTTCTTCCTACATTGCAAATGAAAATGTTTCTTCCCAGACTAAGAACATTAACATGGCACAAGATAACAGCCACTTCAAGAGACTCCTTTCCCCCCTTTTAAATTATTCCCCACCTTCCTTTATTACTGTTTTTAACTCAGAGACAAATGAATTACTTGTTGAAATTCTAGATTGTGGGAACACAAGTTTGGTTCTTTAGGCTCTTTCTTGGCTGGGAAGAGGAAATGCCTGACATTTCTTCAAGAGAACTCTGATGACAAGCTATATGCGGCCTGGACATGGCAATCACTTCTTTCCCCTTGAACCCTCGACCTTTGAGGTTTGCAGGCTGGCTTGAGTTTGAATCTGAACTCTCACAAGACCTAGTAAGGACATTTATTTTCCATGGAGAGCCCTCTCATTTTTTAAATTCCTCCTTTCTCCAAGTCTGACAAAATCTAAGTTTAAGCCTCTGGGTAAACTCTAAGGACATGTTTCAGAGCAGCCTCTCAATTGCTTGTGGGTTGTACTATTTTTATTAACAATGCAGGTCGCTTCTTTTTCACTCGTTTTCAGCAAGGAGGTTGCATTATTCTTAAACGTTTCTTAACCCAAAATGGAGTAAAGAAGCAATTACCTTAGGGCAAAGCTTGCTAATGGATGTACCAAATAAATCAAGACAAAATACAGATGCTCACACACACGGTTTAAAACTATGAAGACTCAATGCTAAGACATGAATGTAGTTCTAGTGGAAGGCACTCAGCAATGCGGTGCTCGCTGCACAGGATGCCTGTCATTTCTGTAAGAGCTCAGTGTGAAACAAACTGAGCACCATTTTCCCCTTCTGCCTTTCTTTAAGTAAAACTTGTCTTCAAGCTTCTTTCAGTTAGCGAAAACAGGTACTAATGTAGTTCTTTTGCAAAAGTGAGGTGGCATAAAGCAAACTCTCAAAAAGGAGGATACCTACATAACTTTACACCCATTTCAGTATACACTTTAAACAGGGAAATGAATAAATAGATTCCGAGCAATTTATCTAATTCAGATTAAAATATCTAGAGACAGTGAGAAGAAATCAAATTCCAGACTGTTTGGGATTAGCCCAGTTTTAAAGTCTCTCTAATGAGGCCGGCTGTGATTGCTCCCTGAGGAGTCAAGTCTGGGGCTGGAGTGGTGTGAAATCCTCCCCTATGAAGCACACACGCTTTGACATAGCCAAAACACATTAAGACATCTCCTTTACTCCTAAATGTATTCAGCATTCTTTTTCATATTTCACAGGAGACTTATATTAATAAAAATGAATTTGGGGACCAAACTATTGAGCGCACATTTATGGGACAGGTAGCTTGTTGAACAGGCCCCATATGGCACATGTAGTGTCCAGCACATCTCTGGGTCGACTTGGGCTGGAAGGAAAACCCTGCATCCAGACGCAGTAGCCAGCCGCATGGAACAGATGGAACGTTCTCTGAGCATCAAATCACTCCCACTATTGCCTAGCTTTTCTACCTGCAGTTCTTGCTACTTGTTTAACTTAAAGCTCCTTTAAATGTATTAGAATTTGGAACTTTGAATGAAGAAAACTCACATGTTTTATTTATCCATTATCTAGATAATTTGAATACTAACTACCTAACAGGACTGAGAGCAAGGTACTATAGCAAAGCCAGCAATGTCAAATTCATGTTGAAGGTAGAGAGGGTAAGAGAGTTTAATAGAACTGCTTATATTAAAGGTCTCAGCTAGTAGATCATCCCAGGAGTCTCTGCCCCAGAAAAGAGGTACTTGAATGTGAAAAGAGAGTGAAGAAAGTGAAAGTGTTATTCGCTCAGTCCTGTTAGACTCTTGGTGACCTCATGGACAGTAGCCCACCAGACTCCTCTATCCTTGAAATTCTCCAGGGGAGAATACTGGAGGGGGTTGCCATTCCCTTCTCCAGGGGATCTTCCCCACCCAGGGATGGAACTCAGGTCTCCTGCACGTACCGTCTGAGCCACCAGGGAAGCCAGAAAAGAGGGCTTGACATAAATTTTTCTAGAATCATAAAATATTACATTTTATTTATTTTTTAATCACATTATAGCTGCTTTACAATGTTGTGTTAGTTTCTGCTATACAAAAAGGTGAATCAGCCATGTATATACATCTATCCCCTCCTTCTTAGGCCTACCTCCCAGCACCTCCATCCCACCCTTCTAGGTCACCATGGAGCTGAGCTGAACTGAGCAGCTCCCTGTGCTATACAGCAGGTTCCCACTAGCTATCCACTTTATACATGGTAGTGTACATATGTTAGAAATGCAAAAACTATATTTAAAAACTGGACCAAGTTTTTTTTTTGGGGGGGGGAGGCTGGAATCCAATTACCCCCCTTTTATTCCTTACTGGACCCCATTTGTATGCCTAAGGTAACTGATAGATGTCCAATCTATATATTTACCACATCTCACCTCAATAAATCTACTATGTTTTTGCTCCAAATCCAATCCTATGGATGATGTTTACCACAAATATTTAAGCTATAACTTCTATTTCACCAGGATGTCAGTTAGTTACACAGTCTAAGATGTGGTTGGTGATAATTTTATAAAGACTAGTGATAAGGCTGAGAGGTTGCAGAAGGTTGCAAACTAGAAGATTCTGGGGTTGGGAAATGGTGATATTGAAGGTATCCTCTTCCACTTCTTATTCCCAGTTTCCAAGATTTCACCCACCAAGTAATTATATTGAAATAAAGGACTATGGACTGACAACAGAGACAAAACTAGAAGATGAGTATCTTTGAACCAATTTCATCTTAAAGACAAGTAAAACCATACCAAGAGCATTTAATATGTCCAGTGAACCTCAGATATGCAGATGACACCACCCTTATGGCAGAAAGTGAAGAGAAATTCAAAAGCCTCTTGATGAAAGTGAAAGTGGAGAGCGAAAAAGTTGGCTTAAAGCTCAACATTCAGAAAACGAAGATCATGGCATCTGGTCCCATCACTTCATGGGAAATAGATGGGGAAACAGTGGAAACAGTGTCAGACTTTATTTTGGGGGGCTCCAAAATCACTGCAGATGGTGACTGCAGCCATGAAATTAAAAGATGCTTACTCCTTGGAAGAAAAGTTATGACCAACCTAGAGAGCATATTGAAAAGCAGAGACATTACTTTGCCGACTAAGGTCCATCTAGTCAAGGCTATGGTTTTTCCTGTGGTCATGTATGGATGTGTGAGTTGGACTGTGAAGAAGGCTGAGCGCCAAAGAATTGATGCTTTTGAACTGTGGTGTTGGAGAAGACTCTTGAGAGTCCCTTGGACTGCAAGGAGATCCAACCAATCCATTCTGAAGGAGATCAGCCCTGGGATTTAAAAAAAAAAAAAAAACCAAGTTGTAAAGCACCGCTTTTTTCATATTTGTCTTAATACATGTCCATATTTGAGTGTGGCCTCAGCTCAGCAATGAGTACATCTGGGGATCATTACCCATCAAGGGCTCGTTAGTTGAAAAATGTAATTGGAAGTCATGATTCCTCCAAAGTTATGAATTGCATCCTCAGTAAGGAAAATGTTCTCTCTAAACTGTTTTTAAAAGCATGGAATAAGAAACAGTTATGTTTGGATTATGAATACATGCTGGAGAAGGAGAATCAGGCAATGAACAACTTCAACCATCTTTTGCAATATCAAATGCCAAAGGAAAGGAGAGGGGGGAAGAGGAACGGAAAGAAGAGTACGAAAGAGAGAAGAGGAGACGACGCTAGTGGGAGAGGGAGAAGGAAAGGGGAGGGAAGAGAGAAGCAGTCAGTCTTTTTTAATTATGAGACCAGATTTCCTGTGTCCATGAGTCATCAGTTGAAGGCATTTGATGACCATTTAAAAGAATTCTTGACCTTACCAAGGCAGATGCTGCATGCACAGCACAGCATTGTATCCTGAATAGGACAAACTAGTAACTGGTTTTGTGACTCACTCACATTACAAAGAATGAATCCCTTGGTGAATTTGCACCCGAGAGGCTTTTTCACTTTTTTTGATAAAAATTAAACAAGGCCTTGCTTTGTAGCTAGGCAGTGGCACCTCATTGTGGTTCCATCACCATAGATGTAAAAGACTCTACAAAGAGTATACTTTCAGTAGATTCTGTAAATACAGTCATGGCTCGGAATGCCTACAGTATCTATAAACACATATGTGATAATATTTATTATCAGCCCACATCTTATTTCTCCCATTCTTTTCACTTTCATTTGATGACAAAGACGGATATGAATTCCAAAATGTTTGTTTCATGACTTTCTTTTTCAGTCTAAAATAAATATCTCATAAGTACTTTCCTCCTTGGGCAATGTGTTTCTCATTTGCTGTGGCACTAAGTGTATAGGTATGGCTGACCGCTAACCTGACATATGCCTGTCACCAGGGACCGCTGGTTCTTTCATCTTCTTAATGGACATTTCTTTACAGATGTCTGTGGCCTACCTGACTATAATCCTTTAAATTTTAATTCACTTTACATTTAGCCTGGTCATAAATACCATTTAGGTACCAATACTCTGCTTTATGCAATCCCTAAGGTGGTGCTTTTATTTTAATGAGGCCATTTGCAACTTAAGAGCAAAAAAATTCCATCTTTGATTGAATATATTTGTCAGTTTTATTCCCGATTGGCATTTTCATGGGAAAGCTTGGATAAAACTAAAGGATGGCTGCTTACCAAGTGGGATAAAAGTTTCAGTATGTTTCTATTTTCAAAATTTACTGAATAAATTGGTCTTTGAAATTCATTTTGAAAACATCAAAGGAAACCCTGGCTGTAATCAAAAGTCAAATCCAGAATTAAGTTATGTTTCAAATGAAATTTCCACTGACTTTTTTTCTATTTGAGGGGAAAAAAATAAAATTAAAACTCCAGTTAATAAACCATTCACATAATGGGCTAACATAATAAAACACTAGGTGAATATAGAAGAATATGTGCAAATAGTGACTAGTTATCAATTTTGCAATTTTGTTGTCCTATATTTATTTCAATATTAGTTCTCTTATTTCCTTTCCCAACAACCTTAGCATTTGGGAGCTGATAAATTGCCACTGACTTTTAAAAATATTTTTAATTGGAGGATAATTGCTTTACAGTATTGTGTGGTTTCTGCCATACATCAACATGAATCAGCCACAAGAATACATATGTTCCCTCCCTACTGAACTTCCCTTCCACCTCCCACCCCATGCCACCCCTCTAGGTTGTCAGAGAGCAACAGGTTTGAGCTCCCTGAATCATACAGCAAATTCCCACTGGATATCTATTTCACAGATGTTAATGTATATGTTTCAACGGTACTCTTTCAATTCATCCCACCCTCTCCTTCCCCACCTGGGTCCACAAGTCTCTTCTCTATATCTGTGTCACCATTGCTGCCCTGCAGACAGGTTCATCAGTACCATCTTTCTAGATTGCATATATGTGCATTAATATACAATATTTGTTTTTCTCTTTCTGACTTAATTTTTTTGAAATTTGGAATGAAATAAATTTATTTTAAAATATCTGTTAAAAACTATCAGCACAGTTGTCTGATTATGGGGCCAAGTTCTCCACACTAGTGCACACACTTCCCTGGCACACACTAGTGCCCCAGTTCTACACAGGCTCTCTGTATTCATAGACCTAATTTCTATGTACATGTGATTAGAAAACACCAAATTAGGTTTTTGCTCTAAGTCGGTGGTGATTTTTCTTTACTTGAGAGGAGGAGCAACAGACGAGAATTTAAGAAAAAAATAATATTGGAATATTTTCTTTGGAATATAGTTTGAATGTCCAGATGTTGTACCTGGGCCATCAAAGAGCCATTTACTAGGACAGGAAAAGGATCAAACCAGTTCTGTTGACTGAAATCTTAAGATCATACATCTCACTGTCAGTGCATTTACAAGATAACAATGCAGTTATCCATGGAATCTAGAAAAATGGCCTTAATGAACCTATTTGCAGGGCTGAAGGAGAGATGTGAATATAGTTTGAATGTCCAGATGTTGTACCTGGGCCATCAAAGAGCCATTTACTAGGACAGGAAAAGGATCAAACCAGTTCTGTTGACTGAAATCTTAAGATCATACATCTCACTGTCAGTGCATTTACAAGATAACAATGCAGTTATCCATGGAATCTAGAAAAATGGCCTTAATGAACCTATTTGCAGGGCTGAAGGAGAGATGCAGTTCTAGAGAATGGATTTGTGGACACAGCATGGAAGCAAAGGGAGGGAGGAGTTGAGGCAGAAACACTGGCATATACGCACGACCTTGTGTAAAACAGACAGCTGCTGGGAATCTGCTGTACAGCACAGGGAGCTCAGCTCTGTGCTCTGTGATGACCTAGAGGGTCCGGATGGGGTGGGAGGGAGGGAGGCTCAAGAGCAAGGGGATATGTGTATACTTATAGCTGATTCAGCTATAACTGATGTATACAATTATAGCTGTATCATTATTGTACTGCAGAAACCAACATAACATTGTAAAGCAATTATCCTCCAATTAAAAAGAAAAAAGATAACAGTAAGATGAGGTATAAGGCAGTAATCAGCATGATATTCTCAAATGAGAAATCAATATTTGAATAGCTGAAGAGAGAACCTGTAGTATGTTGACCGATGAGTGGAAACAGAGGGTTCTCATCCAAGTGTCATACTGCTCGGGCATGAAGACTCTGGAGCCAAGCTGCCTACACTTCCATGCCAGCTTTGCCACTTAATAGCCACAGGAAGTTACATAACTTTTCTCTGCTTTGGTTTTCTGATCTTTGAAATGGGGATAATACTATAGCATCTTTCTTATAGGAATGCTGTGAAAAATAAAATTAGCTAATATATGTAAAACATTCATAACAGTTCTTGGCACATAATAAAATTTACATAGATATTAGCTATTTTATCCATAATGGTTTTTAAGTAATAGATACTGAATCCTTCTATTAAGTTCTGATACAAATGAGTTGATAAAAATAACGTTCTTCAGATATGAGGTCATACAGTATGAGCATGCAGTATCACTGATAGTAACAAATTTGCCCCAATATACCCTATTGCCTGATTATGACACTGGGATTAGATTTTGGGGGTCAAAATATGGTCTGTTGACCTGAAATTGCTGAGTGAGGCTAAAACTCGGGTTCAGGTAGAGATCAAACCCAGATCTTGACCTCTTTAGGAACGCTGCCCAACCAAAACCTGGATGGATGGTGTTGCCATGTGCTAGCTAATGAGATCCATTAGCTTTTGTGGGTTCCTCTGAGAGTACTGCGCAAGACTGTCCCTCCCAGAATATGGAGAAGAGACTGGCTCACTGCACATATAAACAAGCACACAGCACTGTGCCCGAAGCACACTCTCAGTAATTGTTCGTCGAATGGATGAAAAGAGACTTAAACCATAAAAATAACAATTAGGCTTCAGTTGTTCCCCAGGCAGCCTCTTTCCCCTTCTAAATATCATATTTCATCTTGTGAAACCAGAATTCCCAATGATAACAAAAGCAAGCATAAAACACATTTTTTAAAATGGTTTTGAAAACAGTTCTCTGGCCTATTGGAAAGTAGAAAATATTTTCTTATATTTTTCTTGGAATGTCTGACAATAATAGTTTCTTTGTGACTGAAAATATATCCTGCATTCTGTATAGAGTCAGCTATGAGTCTTATTTTTACCTGGTCCAGATAGTTACAAACAGGATTATACTAATTTGGGAGAAATTATTTTAGGGATAAAACTTTTACCCTAGGAATAAAACTAGGGACTGAACTTGAAGAAACAATTTCTTAACCAAAGATAANTATTTTTACCTGGTCCAGATAGTTACAAACAGGATTATACTAATTTGGGAGAAATTATTTTAGGGATAAAACTTTTACCCTAGGAATAAAACTAGGGACTGAACTTGAAGAAACAATTTCTTAACCAAAGATAATCTACTGGTTACAATATTGACTTGGTCTTACAAACTATTATTCCCATTGGCTGAAAATATTTATTTCATGTATTAGAAGAAAAACTGGTTTCATATACTTCTCTCTCTGCTGCTGCTGCTGGTGGTAAGTCACTTCAGTCGTGTCCGACTCTGTGTGACCCCATAGACGGCAGCCCACCAGGCTCCCCCGTCCCTGGGATTCTCCAGGCAAGAACACTGGAGACTTCTCTCTCTGAGTCCTTTTAAATTGAACATTGAAAAATGAAGGTGTCAGTTGCTCAGGTGTGTCTGATTCTTTGAGACCCATGGACTGAAGCTCAACAGGCTCCTCTGTCCATGGGATTCTCCAGGCAAGAATACTGGAGTGGACTGTCATTTCTTTCTCCAGGGGATCTTCCGAACCCAGGGATCAAATCCGGGTCTCCTGCGTTGCCAGCAGATTCTTTACCATCTGAGCCACCAGGAAGCCCTGAAAAAACAATCTTCTGTATTTTGCACTCATGATATGACTGGTCAATGATATCAAGAATCCAAATTCCTTTATCATGGTGAATATTTAACTCCCCGAGAAGGTATATTTGTCTATGGGTGTGTGTGGGGGTGTGTGTGTGTGTGTGTGTGTGTACTCAGTCATGTCCAACTCTTTGCAACCCATGGAATTTTCCAGGCAATAATATTGGAGTGGGTTCCCATGTCAAGGATTGAGCCTGCTTCTCTTGCATTTCCTGCATTGGCAGGCAGATTCTTTACCACTGCACCACCTGGGAAGCTTTATATTGAACAATAAGTAGGCAAATAAGAACACTCTATAGAATTTATTATGCAGCAAATATTTTTCTAAGATTTTACATTAACCAACCCATTTTCCTTCACAACAACTCATCACTAACTCCTTTGCATAAATGCAGTCCTTTTATCCTCACAGCGTCTGTGGTGTTATTATCCTACTCCTTTTATAGATAGGAAACTGGGCCACAAAGCAGTCCAGTAAGTTGCCCCTATCATGGAACAGAGATGGAGTCTGACTCAAGGCACTCTAAACTCCTGAGCCTTCATTCTGGAGAAAACATTCCTTCTTTGAGAAAGAACAGATTACCATAGCTAATCTATAAGGAAGAGGGACACTGCCACTGACCTCATCACACAGAGCCTAACTGACCAGCTGTGGGCCACTGGATTTCTTCAAACAATATTATCAGAAGTTCCTACCTACTTGCAGAGACATTAGAAGCTTGAGATATTAAGCCAACTCAGACTTTCAACTGAATGACACTTAATCGTTCTTTAGACATTGAGGCAATCCACTTACTTATTCAACAAGCAATCAACAAATATTTGTTAAGTACCACATGCTGCCATGCAGGTCAGGAAGAAACGGTTAGAACTGGACATGGAACAACAGACTGGTTCCAAACAGGAAAAGGAGTACATCAAGGCTATATATGGTCACTGTGCTTATTTAACTTATATGCAGAATACATCATGAGAAACACTGGGCTGGATGAAGCACAAGCTGGAATCAAGATTGCTGGGAGAAATATCAATAACCTCAGATATGCAGATGACACCACCCTTATGGCAGAAAGTGAAGAAAAACTAAAGAGCCTCTTGATGAAAGTGAAAAAGGAGAGTGAAAAAGTTGGCTTAAAGCTCAACATTCAGAAAACAAAGATCACGGCATCTGGTCCCATCACTTCATGGCAAATAGATGGAGAAACAGTGGAAACAGTGTCAGACTTTATTTTTTGGGCTCCAAAATCACTGCAGATGGTGACTGCAGCCATGAAAGTAAAAGACACTTACTCTTTGGAAAAAAAGTTATGACCAACCTACACAGCATATTAAAAGCAGAGATGTTACTTTGCCAACAAAGGTCTGTCTAGTCAAGGCCATGTGAGAGTTGGACTGTGAAGAAAGCTGAGCGCCAAAGAATTGATGCTTTTGAACTGTGGTGTTGGAGAAGACTCTTGAGAGTCCCTTGGACTGCAAAGACATCCAACCAGTCCATTCTGAAGGAGATCAGCCCTGAATATTCATCGGAAGGACTGATGCTGAAGCTGAAACTCCAATACTTTGGCCACCTGATGTGAAGAACTGACTCATTGGAAAAGACCCTGATGCTGGGAGGGATTGGGGACAGGAGGAGAAGGGGACAACAGAGGATGAAATGGCTGGATGGCATCACTGACTCAATGGGAATGAGTTTGAGCAAACTCTGGGAGTTTGTGATGGACAGGGAGGCCTGGCATGCTGCACGTCCATGGGGTCACAAAGAGTCAGATACAACTGAGCAACTGAGCTGAACTGAACATGATGTCATGCACTGGGAATACTGTAATATATCACAATAATCCCTATGCTCAAGGACATTATAGTCTATTTGTGAACACAGAAATTAAGCTTGTAAATATTGATGTGTTTTAATATTTTTACTGTCCATATTATCCTGAGAGTTAGATTCAAGATTTCTGGGGCAGGACAAACTATTTATACATGTTTATAGTAAAAACTGGGCTTCCCTAGTGGCTCAGTGGCAAAGAATCTGCCTGCCATTGCAGGAGATGCAGGCTGAAGATCCTTTGGAGAAGGAAATGACAATCCACTCCAGTATTCTTGCCTGGGAAATCCCCATGGACCAAGGGGCCTGGTGGGCTACAGACCATGGGTTGCAAAGAGTCAGACACAACTTACCAACTAAAAACAGTAAAAACTGTATCAGCTCCCCTGGCCACAACCTTTCTCCCTTCTAAGGTGATTCAGTGAGAACCAGATGTCACTTCATACTAATTGGGATCTGTGCTATAGATGAAGAACCCAAGGAATCTTGAGAGTTTATCAAGAAGAGGAACAGCTGTCCCCCCACATCCTCCCTTTGTGAGACAGTGAGAAAAAATTTTTCTCCCTAATGTACACAGAGACATTACTTTGCCGACTAAGGTCCGTCTAGTCAAGGCTATGGTTTTTCCAGTAGTCATGTATGGATGTGAGAGTTGGACTGTGAAGAAGGCTGAGCACCGAAGAATTGATGCTTTTGAACTGTGGTGTTGGAGAAGACTCTTGAGAGTCCCTTGGACTGCAAGGAGATCCAACCAGTCCATTCTAAAGGAGATCAGTCCTGGGTATTCTTTGGAAGGAATGATGCTAAAGCTGAAACTCCAGTACTTTGGCCACCTCATGCGAAGAGTTGACTCATTGGAAAAGACGCTGATGCTGGGAGGGATTGGGGGCAGGAGGAGAAGGGGACGACCGAGGGTGAGATGGTTGGATGGCATCACCAACTCGATGGACGTGAGTCTGAGTAAACTCCGGGAGGTGGTGATGGACAGGGAGGCCTGGCGTGCTGTGATTCATGGGGTCGCAAAGAGTCGGACACGACTGAGCGACTGAACTGTACTGAACTGAATGTACACAAACTCTCCTTCAGGGAAGAATAGGAAGGATCCTGGGTTCTTACCCTTCGGAAGGTAAATAAATATCTCTGGGGGAGATAAGACAAGTTTTGTCCCAGCAAAGCCCACTAACAATTCCTGGGAAATAAAAATAGGATCTGGATAATAAACTCCGACCTTTTTTTTCCCCCCGCCTTTCCTTTGTGCTTCATCCAGTTTTACTTACTCATGTGGGGCTGAGTGCAGAGGTCTCCCACCTGAAACTGTACACAGCTCCGCAATTCCAGATGGCAGCAGCAGGCTGTGTGCACAGACCGTGCACTCGGCACTGCTATCTGGAGCCAAACCAACCTGCCAGAACCCCATACCCTCCCCTCTGCTGTGAACCCAATAAAGTAGCCCCACTCCTGACCTGCCCCGGAGAGCGTGTGCTCTAGAGTGAGAGCTTGCCCCTCTCCATTCTTTGGTCAAACAACAAAGCTCTCCTTTGCTTCTCAACAGAATTCAGTCTCATTCCATTGACTCTAATGGTACCAGGCAGCAGGACCCACTGTTGGGGAAGTTTACCTGGAGTGGACTCAGTGTAAGCATCTTATTCCAGAACAACTCCTGGAATGTCTCCTGACCCAGCTTTGATCAGATGCCTTTTTCAGAATCAACTTCTGTAAATATGGAGTTGAAATATTCTAAGCGTCCAAGGTTCAATCATGTGCCTATTTATGGGGCTAGAGGAAGAGGGGTGTGGTGATAATTATTCCAATTTAAGTCATATAGAGGCTTCCCTAATGGCTCAGACAGTAAAGAATCTGCCTATTATGAAGGAGACCCAGGTTCTATCTCTGGGTTGGGAAGATGCCTTGGAGAAGGGAATGGTTACCCACTCCAGTATTCTTGCCTGGAGAATTCCATGGACAGAGGACCCTGGCAGGTTATAGTCCATGGGGTCAAAAAGAGTCAGACATAGCTGAGCAACTAACACTTTCACTTTTCAAGCCATATAGACTGGGGAAGATAACACAAAATGGGTAGAGATGTTTCCCCAAAGGAAAGGATGGTAGAAACAATTCCAGAAAAACATCTATTTCTATTTCATTGACTATGTAAAAGCCTTTGACTGTGTGGATCATAATAAATTGTGGAAGGCTCTTAAAGAGATGCAAATACCATACCATCTTACCTGTCTCTTGAGAAACCTGTATTGTCAGGAAGCAATAATTAGAACCCTGTATGGACAACTGACTGGTTCAAGATTGAGAAAGGAGTATGACAGGGCTGTCTGCTGTCACTGTGTTTGCTTAATTTATATGCTGAGCAAATCATGAGAAATGCCATGGTTGGATGAGTTACAAGCTGGAATCAAGCCAGGCAGGAGAAACATCAACAACCTCAGATATGGAGATGATACCATTCTAACAGCAGAAAGCAAAGAGTAACGAAAGAGCCTCTTGATGAGGGTAAGGGAGGAGAGTGAAAAGGCTGGCTCAAAACTCAAATTTTTAAACACTAAGATCACTGTATCTAGCCCCATTACTTCAGGGCAAATAGAAAGGGAAAAAGTAGAAGTAGTGACAGATTTCCTCTCCTTTGGTTCTAAAATCTTTGAGGATGGTGACTGCAGCCATGAAATCAGAAGATGGTTGCTTTTTTGGCAGCAAAGCTATGACAAACCTAAACAGAAAAGGTTGAAAAGAAGACGCATTACTCTGCCTACAAAGGTCCGTACAGTCAAGGCTGTGGTCTTCCCTGTGGTCACAATAGGTTGTGAGAGCTGGATCGTAAAGAAGGCGGAGCACAAAGAATTGATGCCTATGAACTGTGGTGGTGGAGAAGATTCCTGAAAATTACTTGGACAGTAAGGAGTTCAAAAGAGTCAATTTTAGGGGAAATCAATCCTGAATACTTGTCAGAAGGACTGATGCTGAAGCTGAAACTCCAGTATTTTGGTCATCTGATGCAAACAGCTGACATTGGAAAAGTCCCTGATGCTGGGAAATATTGAGGGCAGGAGAAGAGGGTATCAGAAGATGAGATGGCTGCATAGCATCACAAAAGTGATGGACATGAACTTGGGCAAACTTTGGGAGATGGTGATGGACAGGGAGGCCTGGCGTGCTGAAGTCCATGGGGTCAGAAAGAATTGGACACAACTGGGTGACTGAACAAGAACAACAATGTAGATAAAGGTCATAAGAGGTGCTTCCTAGAAGGAAATGGAGCTTTTGAAGAAATTTAGGATCCAGCTAGAAGAAAAAGGTACAAGCAGACAGCAGAAAAGAAGAAAAGTGTAAGTAAAAGTCTGAGGACCAGAATATACACGGAGCACAGGCGGGTGTATGTGTGTGTGAGTATCTTGTTTATAAACCCATATGTGTCGGAGTTGACAGAGGGAGAGAAAGGCCATAAAACAAAGGTGATAAATTGTATGGTGGGGTAAAATGAAATAAAGATGGGTATACATTATCAGTGATCTTGAAAAGTATAAGACATGATCTGAAAAATAACAGGGAGCCATAATCAATTTGACCAAGGAACTGAATGATCAAAGTAGCATTTTATAAAAATTAGCAGTGCCTTTGCATACAGGATAATCTGGAGAGGAGACAGGCAGTTTTACAGCTCTGTAAAAGTGCCTTTGAAAGTCAAAACATTTTTAGGTCTTTGTAGAGCTAAATTGAAGAACTCCCAACAAAACATTTTCTTTCTTTCCTCTCAAAGGAATGCTGACATGGCAAGAAAAATAGTTTTACCACATGTTTGTACTTTCTTTTTATAAGGAGCATTAAAGAATTGCTATACTCTTTTAATCTGAGGAGTTCAGCCTAAGAAACTTTAATTTCTATCTAGAAATTTTATTGTGGGAAGCTTTCCTCTCAACATGCATACTAGATATTTTTTCTTGATGCCTTAATAATTCATCTCCAGTTTGGTGATTTTTATCTTAACACGGAGAAATTGATGAGGACTCCCTGCCTAAGAATTCAAATAACTAAAAGTTGAAAGCTAAAATCTTTAAGATTAGAGGAACTATGGTTATTTAGTGAAGACGAGAGAATAACTTAAAACTTTCCCCTCAGTGGACACAGTTTTATCTTATTACATAGCTTTTAATCTCTTACTAAGGATAATGCAAGAATAAACACATTTGTTTTGAAATATGGTTTCAAGGGGAGCCCAGAAAGAATTTTTTATACAGTGGAGCAGATATTAAGGAATGTTATAGACTTTCCTAGAAGAGTTTTGCTAAGGTTGTGGAAGTCCAATTTGAGTTTAGGCAAGACCCAAACATGTTAAACGCAGAGTTGACAGAGGTCTAGGGAAATTAGGATCAAAAAAATATTAAAATAAAATACCTTTTGACTTTTACATTTAAAAGACAAAACAAATTTCAGGGAATGAATGGCAGTCTAACAAGGTGGACATTACAAAAACATGTTCTGCACGGTTAATCCAGGTGTAATAAACCAGTTAAGGAGTATGGAACCTCAAAAAAGAAAGATGCAATTATGAAATTTTGAGTATAGGATGTTTTCTTTCACTCAGACTTGTTTTCTAGCTCAGTTCCCACCCATATTAAAATTTTTATTAGAAATATATTTTTATTCCTAAATAAATTAGAAATATATTTTTAAAAGATAATTGTTAAAAAAAATACTACAAGTGCTTTGACTTTAACTTTTGTTAAGCACTGGGTTCCATGCTGCACTACTCTGGAACTCCTCTATTAGAACGGTGAAGGTCCTCCCCCATTCTATGAGTTTCCAGGGTCAGCTATAAGACAAGACAACAATCTGGGTGGTTTAAGCAATAAAAATTGATTGTCTCACAGATCTGAAGGCTGGAAGTTCAAAATCAAGGTGTCAGAAAAGTTGGTTCTTTCTGAGGAATGTGAGGGGAAGTCTGTTCCATGCCTTAGTCTTAGCTTCTTGTAGCCTTCAGGGTTTCTTGGCTTATAGATGGCATGATCGCTGTATCTTCAGATTATCTTCCTTCTGTCTCTATGTTCACATTTCTGCTTTGTATAAGGATACAGTCATATTGGATTAGAACCCACCCTAATTACTTTATATTAGACTGAGCAACTGAATTGAACTGAATTGAACCTGATCATCAACAAAGACCGTATCTCCAAGTAAGGGGGCATTCACAGATGCTAGGGTTAGAACATCAGCATCTTTTATGGGAGCACTATTCAATCCATAACACCCACCAGCACTGACCTCACCATTCACCCTAATGCAACTTTGGCACCAAGAGAGTGCCAATGCTCCTGAGGTGGAGCAAATCTAAGTGTAGGAGAAGTGTAAGGTGGAACAGAAAACAGAGGAGTTGCTGGCAACAAACTCAAATTTTTTAAAGCATCAGGTGGATTAAAACCATTTTGTGTCTATCTAGGGACTATCAAAGCTTACCAGTTTGAAAAGTCTGTAGCCAATTTTACCTAAAATCTACCAGCCATAAAAGACATGGAACGCTAATCTGGTACTTTTCTCAAAATGTTCCTATTTTCCTAACAGGACCTAGATGTGACTTTTTACATCCTGTTTTTAAATCATGATATGAGGAGATAGGTCTTGAGTCAACATAACAGTTTGTTCACCTTAGAAAAGAGGGCGATTACTTTAAAAGAAAAGCTTCCTAAAGTTTTACTTTTCTCCCTCATCCCCAAAAGAGAAAGAAAATCACTATGTTCATCAAAACATGCTACTGGGAAGATACTGTAATTAGGCTTAAGTTTCAGGAGACAACAAATAACAAGGAAAACATCTGACTCCCTGGAAAGTTTCCTACAACCTCATATATATACCTTAAAAAAATCTCCAGAACCTAACCACTTTTCTTTTTCTTTTCCTTGAGTTCTTTCCTTTTCTTTCGCTAGAAAAGAAAGCACTGGGAGTTGACACACATTGTAAATAGCAGAGCCAAAGTTTCTGTAAAGCAAGACTGCAATTTCTCAAAGCTAAAAGGGGTAGAGGCCAACAGCAGAATCTAGCTCTTCTAATCCTCTGTGTTGCCTCCCTACACAGTGCTGTAAGCCATAGAGGGCAAAACCATTTGCCCTTACAAAGTAATTCTCTGACTATAGCGCCTGCGTGAGTGCTAAGTTGCTTCTGTCATGTAAGACTCTGTGTGACCCCTTGGACTGTAGCCCATCATGCTCCTCTGTCCATGGGATTCTCCAGGCAAGAATACTGGAGTAGGTTGCCATGCCCTCCCGCAGGGGATCTTCCTGACTCAGGGATCCAACCCACGTCTCTTATACCTCTATAATTGGCAGGTGGGTTCTTTACCATTAGCACCACCTGGGAAGCCCCCTAACTACAGTAAGCCCTCCTTGTCTGTACCAGTTAGGAATACTTTCAATTGCAAATAACAACAAAAGAAACTAACCAAATCTTAACCAGATGGGGCTTGGAGGCAGGAGTGGGTTTTGTTTTTCCATAGCCCACACCCTGAAATTGAGTCCAGGACATGACTGTTGATTCAATCTTGTCAAGAGGAACTGGGCTCTTTCTGCTCTTCCTCTCTACGATTCTCAGCAAGTCTTATTTTTATCACATCACGGTTTCAAGATGACACTCACAGCACTAGGCATCTTGTCTTTTAGGTTAAAAGAAGCAATTACAGGGTCCAGCAAGCTACCTTTTCACCTTTGTTGTTTTTATTAGGGAATAAAGGCTTTCCCATAAGCCTCCAACTTTTCCCTTTTTGGTCAGGTCTCAGTCACTTTAGTTATAAACAAGGATGGGAAATTCAGAATATGGTAAAGGGACACAAGACCATCATGATTTGCTTAGATTTGAGCTAAAAATATCCTGACACTGAAGCCAATCATGGTTCCATAAGCAAGAAGGAACAGAGAAAATGCCTCTGGGTCTGCCAGAACAAACGAGGGCATTTGGTAAGACTCTGGGGAATCTTTAAATGATAATCCATCATTGGAAACTGAAAGAACCAAAAAAAAAAAAGAGAGAGAAAAATAATTAGCTACAAGAGTAAGTTAAAAAAAAAAAAGGACTGTTTCTCACTTTCAGTTCAGTTCAGTTCAGTTCAGTCGCTCAGTCGTGTCTGACTCTTTGCAACCCCATGAATTGCAGCACACCAGGCGTCCCTGTCCATCACCAAATCCCGGAGTTCACTCAAACTCATGTCCATGGAGTTGGTGATGCCATCCAGCCATCTCATCCTCTGTAATCCCCTTCTCCTCCTGCCCCCAATCCCTCCCAACATCAGGGTCTTTTCCAATGAGTCAGCCTTTCGCATGAGGTGGCCAAAGTATTGGAGTTTCAGCTTTAACATCAGCCCTTCCAAAGAACACCCAGGACTGATCTCCTTTAGGATGGACTGGTTGGATCTCCTTGCAGTCCACGGGACTCGCAAGAGTCTTCTCCAACACCACAGTTCAAAAGCATCAATTCTTCGGTGCTCAGCCTTCTTCACAGTCCAACTCTCACATCCATACAGTCCAACTCTCACATCCATACATGACCACAGGAAAAACCATAGCCTTGACTAGACAGACTTTTGTTGGCAAAGTAACATCTCTGCTTTTCAATATGCTATCTAGGTTGGTCATCTTTGCTTCTAAGGAGTAAGTGTCTTTTNGCTCAGCTTTCTTCACAGTCCAACTCTCACATCCATACATGACCACTGGAAAAACCATAGCCTTGACTAGATGGACCTTAGTCGGCAAAGTAATGTCTCTGCTTTTGAATATGCTGTCTAGGTTGGTCATAACTTTCCTTCCAAGGAGTAAGCGTCTTTTAATTTCATGGCTGCAATCATCATCTGTAGTTATTTTGGAGCCCCCCAAAATAAAGTCTGACACTGTTTCCACTGTTTCCCCATCTATTTGCCATGAAGTGATGGGACCAGATGCCATGATCTTCGTTTTCTGAATGTTGAGCTTTAAGCCAACTTTTTCACTCTCCTCTTTCACTTTCATCAAGAGGCTTTTTAGTTCCTCTTCACTTTCTGCCATAAAGGTGATGTCATCTGCATATTTTGTGGGATATTGGTCTGCAATTTTCCTTTCTCCCATCAAAGTACTACTAACGAAGCCCAACCCTACTTAGCTTCTGAGGTTAGGTGCATTCAGGACAGTGTAACTATAAACTATAATTTTCTTATCTTAGAACATCTTTGGTTTGGAGTCAGAGAAATGGAAGCGTTTTTTTTCCTCCTGTAATTTCTGGAATAATTTGTGTATAAATGATGTTATTTCATCTTTACATGTTAGAACTCATTGATGAAGTCATTTGGTCTGAGTTTTCTCTGTGGGAAGTTTATTGCCTACTTCAATTTGTTCTATAAATGATGGTGATGATGACAGTAGCCAATCTATATTATAGCTTATTACATACCAGGCATTATGAAACATATAAGACTATGTAAGTCCTTACTGCAGCATCATGAAATGTGTGCTCTTATTCTTCTCATCATTAGATACAGTAGCTAAGTCTTAGAGAAGTTAACGAACTTGCAGAATACACATTCCTAGTAAGTAATACAGAAAGGCTTCAGATTTATGTCTTTCCTACTCTAGGATCAGAATCCATCCACCACACATTGACTTTAGATTTTTCATTCTAGTAATTGGCCTGGGAGTAGGAAGTAGAATCTCTCATTCATTTATTTATTCATTCACCCACTCATTTCTTGCTGTCATGTAACAAGCATGTTAAATGCTCACCATGAAGCCTTATTGTGTCAAACTCTGTGTACCAGGCATGTTAACTAGAGGCCCAAGAAATGAGGTGGGTACACAGGATTTGTTACTGAGGATGAATGCAAATATCTTCTGTTTGGCTTCAGAGAGAGTTTTCCAGATAGAGCTTCAGGAATGCTCACCTTTGACAATATTATAATATTGTTTGCAACTTTTCCCCCATCTAACCCTCCCAGAACCACCTTCTCACCCCAAAACACACAATTCAATACTTCCCCAGTGCTTAAGAGACTTTTTTTGAAAGACTTTTTTGATGTAGATCACTTTAAATGTCTTTTTTGAACTTGTTATGATACTGCTTCTGTTTTCTGTTTTGGCGTTTTGGCTGCAAGGCAGGTGGGATCTTAGCCCCTGACCAGGAATTGAACCCACAACCTCTGTATTGGAAGATGAAGTCTTAACCACTGGACCATCAGGGAAGTCCCAGAAACTTTTCACCTGGGTGCCAGTTCAGATTAGCACTAAGATGCCATTCCTTGACAAATAAACACAGAAACTACACAATCTCAGACCCTATAGGCCAGCTGCCATGTTAGGCAAACCCAAGTGTCTGATGTGGAATTTTCAAGAAGCAAATAAAATTAAGTCTGCAAAATTTCCTTAGCAATCAAAAAAATAAATCCCCTCTCCCAATGCTCCCCCAGTGCTTTTTGGTTCCTCAGAACTGTCCTGAAGAGCTAAAGCTTTACAGATATCTCAATGTTTCTCACTATGGAGGGTGAAGACAGAATAAAATCACCATTGAGTCTGCAAGGGAGTTCTCAATTCCATTTTTCTTCTACTTGAAACCCCATGTTTCTTTTCTTTGAATATTTTTCAGCTGGGTTAAAGGAGGCTAGAGCTGAAAATGTTCTTACACTTAAAAAAATAGCTGTTGCCAGAAGGGTTTTTTCCCAGTTTGAAAAAGCATGCAGCATATCGCCAAAGAACAAATGCATCACAGGAACTGGAAGCCAAGAGCTAAAAACAAACAAAACAACAACAAAAACTCATCCCTAACATCTGCTTAAGTGTATGTCAATGTTTGGCAGGAAACATGGGCCTGCATCTGTCTGACCGTCTAGACCCACACCATATGATACATGCTGTGATCCATCCAACTGGGAAGAGGTCCCAGGAAGAGACAGCAGTCAACTTGTACCCAGTGATTCCTCAGATTGTTAGGAATTCGGTTCTGAGAAGGTCAGACATAGAGAACAAACTTATGAATACCAAGAGGGGAGAGGAGGGAAAATTTGGAGATTGGGATTGACATATATACACTATTGATAATATGTGTTCAACGGATAACTAATGAGAACCTACTATATAGCATAGGGAACTCTACTCAATGCTCTGTGGTGACCTAAATAGAAAGGGAATCCCCAAAAGAGGGGATATATATATATATATATATATGCATAGCTGATTCACTTTGCAGTAGAGCAGAAACTAACACAACATTTGAAAGCAACTATACGCAAATAAAAAATCATTTAAAATGAAATTTGCCTGTAAGTTTCAAAATCTGCTGTCAAATCTTCTGAATAAATTACTGCAGACTATCAGATGGTGATGTGGATAACTTTAAAATATAAAGAATCCTTACCACTATCTCTAATTTATGACTTCAAGTTACAGGTGAGAAAATTGAGGACAAAAAGGCTAATTAATTTGACTAAGAGCCAACTTCTAGGTAATGGATATTTCCTACCAGGATACTGACTAAAATGCCACATTTTGAAATCACATATTTCTTTTCTTTGAATATTTTTCAGTTGAGTTAAAGGAGGCTATAGTTGAAAATGTTCTTACACTTAAAAAAAAAGAAATAGTACAGACAGGAATAGCCCCCTTGCCACAGAGATGCTTCATGGTACCCGTCTCCATCACATCCTCTTTCCTCCTGCCGGCATTCATTCCCTCCTTAACCCCTGACTACAGATCAATAGTTCTCCATTTCTGTGATTTGGTTATTTCAAAATGCTATCAAATGAACACATTTATAGTAGCTTCTTGTGACTGGCTTTTCAGCACAATTCTCTGGATTTCATCCAGACCACTGTCTGAATTAATACTTCATCCCTATTTACTGCTGAGTACTATTCCATGATACATATGTTTCATGGTTTGTTTAACCATTTATCAGTTGAAGGACATCTGAGTTGTTTCCAGTTTACAGTTATTATGAACAAAACTGCTATAAATACTCTTGGTCAGATTTGTATGTGAACACAAGTCTTCATTTCTCTGGACAAATGCCCAGGTGTGCAATAGCAGAATTGTATGATCATTTGATTTTTTTTTAAAGAAACCACTAAATTGTTTTCCAGAGTGGCTGAACAATTTCATACCCCCATCAGCAACGTATGAATCATCTGCTTTCTCCACATCCTGCCAGCATTTTGGCATTTTCATTATTTTTTATTTTAATCATTCTGATAGGTGTGTAGTGATACCTCATTGTGGTTTTAATTTGCATTTCCCTCATGGCTAATAATGTCGAACATCTTTTCATGTGCTTATTTGCCATCTGTATATCTTTGGTGAAATGTCCCCTCATGTCTTTTTCCCAGGTTCTAATTGGATTGTTTGCTTTACTGTTTTAAATTGAGAGCAATTCATATATTTGAGATGCTAGCCTTTGTCAGAGATGTGGTTTGCAAATGTAGTCTTTCAAAATTTAGCTTTTATTTTCATTCTCTTAACAACAGGGTTCATTTTTAATTTTGATGAGGTCAAACTTACAAATTTTTCTTTTGGATAATGATTTTACCTGCTCCTAGGTCCTAAAGATTTTATCCTGTTTACATCTAAAAGTTTTCCTGATTCACTTTTAAGTCCATTATGAATTTTGAGATAATTTTTTTATAACATGTGAGGCTTAAGTAAAGTTACTTCTTTTGTTTGCTTACTCCACTTGTTCAAAAAGCTAAATAAAAGTCATCCATTAAAATGCTCTTGCACCTATAAAAAGTCCAGTTTGGCATATTTGCATGAATTCTATTTTATTGCTGGGTTGTTTTCTCTTCTGTTGGTCAATCTATATATTCAAGTAATCAAGTAATAATCAATAATCAAGTAATCAAGACCAAGAGTCTTGATTACTATAGCTACACAATAAATCTTAACATTGGATATAGATTGATTCCTACCAGTTTATTTTTCTATGTCAAAATTTTTTAGCTACTGTATAGCTAAATTGTGTGCATGTTTCCATATAAATTTTAGGATAAGCTTGTCTATATTTATAGAAAAATCTTATTGGAATTTTCATAGGAATTATGTTAAATCTGTGTGTCAGTTTGGGGAACTGACATCTTTAGTACGTTCAGTCTTTCAATCCATGAACAATGTGTTCCCCAGCTATTTTAGGTTTTTCACAAATTTCTTTCATCAGAATTTTGTAATTTCCTTCATACAGATTCTAAACATGTTTTATCAAGTTTGTATCTAAGTGTTTAATTTCCTTTGAAGTAGTTATAAATGATACTGTTTTAAATTTTGCCTTCTACATGTTTGCGGTTAGTAAAAATGCAATTGATTTTTGTGTGTTGATCTTACAAATCAGTATTTTTAAGAAGCAATTTTATTTAACAAATGTTTGTTAGTACTGTGTATAAGTCACATCGAATCATGGGAGATATTAAAGTGTAATTAATTACTGCCTATATTTTGACCGTGTACAAACCACACAATTTATCCATAGCAGAAGTTTAAGTGAAAAACAGGAGAAGATATAAGTTAAGTCCACAGGTCACACAGCCCACTTGAAGAGCAGATGAGAAGTTGTGCAAAGAGACAGGAAGAAACTTTTGGGTAGAAGAGACGGAAGAGGACATCAGGCTGGGGATTTCAGGACACCTGGGTTCTAACTGCCCTCCAGATTTTTTCTGTGGCTCAGACAGTCCTTCCAATGACAAATGGTTCATAACACATGAACCATTTCATAACACATGAACCTTTCCCCCAGCAACATATTTTAGAATCCAGTGAAATGATGTTCATGGACATGTTTTTGAAACAGAGACACTACAACCACATTCGGTTAGAAAATGTTCTCCTCTTGTGATTTAAGTAAATAACAAAGAGCCATTTTCACTTGGAAAATGCTTTTACATTTTAACACAAAGGTAAAATGTGTCTGATCAAGGTAGTCTCTCTACAAAGAGCCCTGTTTCTGGGGACCAGGAGTTAATTACATCCCACCATGAGGAGTGAGTGCCCTTCCATCCAGGCCAACTGGGCATCATTACAAGTGAGTAATTGCACCGCTTTTCATCAGTTGCCTAAATCATTAAAACACAAGATTATTAAACCAAGACCTACCAATTTAGCTGCTCGAGGATGGAGTCTATTAGACCATCTGCTACCTTATCAACACCAGACACAGCAAGTCCAGGCAACTTTATATCCAACATGTAGCACCTACTGCTTCCAACTGATCCATATACTCTTTTTTAAGCAACGGTTATTTAATTGCTGGAGCTAACAAGCAATCCAACAACTGCTTCTCAGCTATGAGTACAGCCTGCCAAAAGTGGACTGTGGGGTTCAGAAAGAGCCCACGTGCAACGTAAGATTATTTCCGATCATGGTGTTCAGGCTGGATCGAGTCTACAAAGACTATTTCAGGAAGGTGTGAGTGTGACAGAGAACAGAATGGTGACCTCATCTTCTTCTCAGGGAAAGTTCGCTCACTACAGGGAGGCTTAGGTGTTTCCAAAAGGTGAATAGCAAGAAAAGAAATATGGAAAATAGAAAATACATGCATTTATTTTTAACTTCTCTGAGTCCTTTCTCTCTGCTTGACATGTCTTCTCTCTGTGAAGGCAGATATCATTTCTGTGTTGTTTACTATCATGCTCAGTACCTGGTAGGTGCTTAAAGAGTAGTTCATAAAGACATGGAAGCAACCTAAATGTCTGTCGACAGAGGAATAAAGAAAATGTGGTACATATATACAGTGGAATATTACTCAGCCATAAAAAATAACAAAATGATGCCGTTTGCAGCAACATGGCTGGACCTAGAGATTATCAAGGCAAGCCAGACAGAGAAAGACAAATATCATATGAAATCACTTATACATGAAATCTTAAAAAAAGGTACAAATGAATTTCTTTACAAAACAGAAGTAGAGTTACAGATGTGGAAAACCTTATGGTTACCAGGGGATGGGAGGGAGGAACAGGAGCTTGAGATGAAGATACACATACTATTCCTTACAAGATAGATAGCCAGCAAAGACCTGCTGTATAGCACAGGGAGCTCTACTCAATATTCTATATGAGAAACTGATATGAGATAACCTATTTGAGAAAAGAATCTGGAAAAGAATGAATATATGTGTACATGTAATACCAGCACTTTGCTGTATACCTGGAACTAACACAACGTTGTAAACCAACTATGCTCCAATAAAAGTTTTCAAAAGAAAGAAATGAATGTTGCCTAAACGCATATATGGGTAAACACATGAATGTGGGGAAGAGCGGAAGAAGAATGTGCACGTGAAGTTTGATGTGAGGAGGAGGAAAGGACTGCAGGAAGCACACCAGTCCGCACAGCCACTTCCACCTCCTCTGGGAACTTCCGAGAACCAGGAAGTCCAGCAGAAGGAATTTGGACATGTTAGCAATGGCAACCCGCTCCAGTACTCTTTCCTGGAAAATCTCATGGATGGCAGAGCCCGGTAGGCTGCAGTCCATGGGGTCACGAAGAGTCGGACACGACTGAGTGACCTCACTTTCACTTTTCACTTTCATGCATTGGAGAAGGAAATGGCAACCCACTCCAGTGTTCTTGCCTGGAGAATTCCAGGGACGGGGAGCCTGGTGGGCTGCCATCTATGGGGTCGCACAGAGTTGGACACAACTGAAGCGACTTAGCAGAAGCAGCGTAGATTTTGGGGCTTCCCAGGTGGTGCTAGTGGTAAAGGACATTTGACTTGAGGAGGAGGAAAGGACTTCAGGAAGCACACCAGTCAGCACGGCCACTTCCACCTCCTCTGGAAACTTCCGAGAACCAGGAAGTCCAGCAGAAGGAATTTGGACATGCTAGCGTAGATTTGGGGGCTTCCCAGGTGGTGCTAGGGGTAAAAGACCCTCCTACCAATGCAGGTGAGGTGTAAGAGACAAGGGTTCAATCCCTGTGTCAGGAAGATGCCCTGGAGGAGGGCACTGGCAACCCACCCCGGTATTCTTGCCTGGAGACCCACATGGACAGAGGAGCCTGCCAGGCTGCAGTCCTTATGGATGCGTGGAGTCAAACACGACTGCAGTGACTCAGCATGCAGGCATGCAGGGTTGATTTACAATGCTGCCTGAGTTGAAGTGGACAGCAATTTGATTTAGTTATACCTACCTGCATATCCATTCTTTTTCAGATTCTTTTCCTATTTAGTTTATTACAGAATATTGAGTATAGTTCCCTGTGCTGTTCGGTAGGTCCTTGTTGATTATCTGTTTTATGCATAGTAGTGTGTGTGTGCTAATCACCACGGTTGTGTTCCAGCTTCTCAAGTGCACCTGGCTAAGCACACCGCACATACTGGCCACTGCCGCCTGACTGGTGGGAGAACCTTGTTTGCCTGTTTCCATAGTTGAGGGATAAGGAACCTCAGTCTCCACATCACTCTCCCCTGAGCTCTTCCAAGTTCAAGGAGGTAAATCACACTTCATAGATTCCCCTCTGATCCCCTTCAAGAGTTAAGTGGATAAAAGCGTATCCACTTTAAGATGATGCTCCCCGCCCCCCATATTACTTTAGTCAGATTAAGTTAAAAATGTGTTTGAGACATTCAAGAAGAGTGATGCTCTAACAGAGAGTGGGTCCTTTGGTGTCAAGCAAATTGAGCTCAAATCCAGCCTCGTTCCTTATAACCCTGTGACCTTGACAATTCTTGGCATCCTTTTCTCTGAAATGGTGGTGATGAGGTGGCTGAGAGAACTAGATGTGTGTGAAACCATTTTAGAAAATGCCTGGCATTTTGGTGAGTACTCATAAGTGGAGGTGATTATCAGCTTTTTCACCGAATAGGAATATACTGCTTCTTGGGAAGCAGTATACCCCAGGGAACATTTTACTCCCTGACAATTTATTGATTTTTTTATATAAATTTATTTATTTTAAAATTGGAAGATAATTACTTTACAATATTGTATTGGTTTTGCCATACATGAACATGAATCCGCCATGGGTATACACGTGTTCCCCATCCTGAGCCCCCCTCCCTCCTCCCTCCCCGTACCATCCCTCTGGGTTGTCCCAGAGGGACAACCAGCCCCGAGCTGGTTGCACCTCCTCTGGGAACTTTCGAGAACCAGGAAGTCCAGCAGAAGGAATTTGGACATGCACCAGTCCTGAGCATCCTGTATCCTGCATCAAACCTGGACTGGCGATTCGTTTCACATATGATATTATATGTGTTTCAATGCCATTCTCCCAAATCATCCCACCCTTGCCCATTGTGTTGCATAGTAAAACAAACTTAGAGCTATATAAGAATCAAAATATGCATGAGTTTTTATCAGATATTAGGACACCTCAGAACGCATCTTGGGTTTGCTTCATGAGGCTTGATGCTACCCCTGTGGGTCTGGGGGTCATGTTCACTGAACTCTTGGGTAGTTTGGAGGAGGAGCTTGAGAAGCACTATAAGAAAGTAACAGGTAATCCATAAAACATCAAAAACTACCAGTTGAAATGATGCATCTGATAATCTGCTAAGCTTCTTCAGTACCACCCAGAGCCAGGCACCAGATGCAAATAGAACAGGAGTAAATGTGGTCAGCTATGTGCCAGGCTGCCTCCCTCCTCCCAGACCCTCTTTCCACAAAAGGTTGTTCTCACTCCCTTGGGGGCCTGAGAAATCCTTTGAAGAACGGTTGACACAGTAAGTTTAATTCCTTCAAAGGTACATGAAGGAGAATTTCAGCAAGTCCCTGGAGGTTTTCAAGTGAATCCCAGTCACTGGTATTCTCCTCCCAGAGACAGTGACAACTCTCAGTCCAAACACCCGGCTACCATGTTCTTAGAACTTCCATAAGCATCTGGCTTCATACTGCCTGTAAGTTTTTCCAACAGTTAAGCTGGTGCTTAACCTTCCTAATTAACTTTTCCTGCTGCTGCTGCTGCTGCTAAGTCGCTTCAGTCGTGTCCGACTCTGTGCGACCCCATAGATGGCAGCCCACCAGGCTCCGCCGTCCCGGGGATTCTCCAGGCAAGAACACTGGAGTGGGTTGCCATTTCCTTCTCCAATGCATGAAAGTGAAAAGTGAATGTAAGGTCGCTCAGTCGTGTCCGACTCTTTGTGACCCCATGGACTGGAGCCTACCAGGCTCCTCCGCCCATGGGATTTTCCAGGCAAGAGTACTGGAGTGGGATGCCATCACCTTCTCCAAATAACTCTTCCTAGGTATATCTAAAAGTTGTACATTATTGAAACATGTTTATACTAGGAAAGGTATTTGAAATAAAATGATACCCACCCCCTCATCAAGATAACAATCAATGCAAACTCTTCTTGAAAACCAATGAGTGAACCATGTAGAAAGCCAGTGGCACCAGATGATCTCTGGGCATAATTAGCTCTGGATCTGTAGATCATAAATGGCACATAGTAGGCAACTAAGGTTTTGTGGATTTATTTATTCATTCAACAAATATTCGCTAAGAGTCTGTGATAGGCCAGGTACTGGGTGAGTTGCTAAATAGATAGATTGGTGAATGGGAGGAATTTGGATGGATTTATGATGGTTATATCAGTGGATGGATGATTTTCCAAAGTGTAAGGCAATTAACACCTGATTTAAAACCAAGCACAATACTACCCTAGAAAAGATCAAGGGTAGAGAGTATATTCTTTTTTAAGGAAGAAGGTCAGATCTATAACCATTTGGACTAAGACTATTTCAGATGTAACTTGGGCTCTGAGTGAGTTTCTCAGATGTTTGTGAGCATTAATTATAGCAAGAGTTATGAGTAATTTCAAAATTGTTAGGTAAAAGCTTTTCTTTGATTTTTACCCCCAATGGGCAGATTCCTTTAGTACTCCTATGGGGTAAATGATTTCATCTTCTCATCTTAAAGACTTTCCAAGGTCTAATACATCGGAGCAGAACCAGCCTGCAAAGAAGAAACTTTGAAGTTTCTATTATGATTTGAGTATTTATAAAGCATGCCCAAATTTTGCTTGTGGAAAAATCACCATTTATCTTAGTGATTTGCCTATGCATGTTATGCAGTATAGTTGATCCATTAAGAATGTCAGCTTCCTGAAGACAAGGACTTCCTGGCTGTTCAGAGAAACACCTTCACAGTACCTGGAACTTTGATGACTGAATGAATCCATTAATAAATTCAAGGCCCAGGTTTAGTGAATTTAATTTAATGAATTACTGCTATTGTGACATTTCACCTTGCTACACGTTAGACCATCCTTCCAATACACTGTAACCCTTTTCATCTTTGCAGCTCTACTGTAGTCTTGATATTAATAGCAATCCTTATTCAAAGAAAAAAAGTTAAAGCAATACGAACAGAGAAAACAGATTAAAGTCAGTTGTATTTAAACAAAATCAGAACTGTGTCACACCAGTCTTTTCTTTCTCCTGATCACAAGTTAGTCCTCACCACTTTCTCAGATTAAGTTGGATTACTTATCTTCAATATGTACAGATTTTCTTTTTCTAATCTAGAAAATTTCTAGACAGAAATACCTTTTAGTACAAGTTCAAATGTTAGTTGGTGCTCTCTCCTTGTAATATCCCAGTATAGAATTGGACCAAATTCCCCATTTTCCCCAGCTATATGCAGAGCATTCTACAGTCATAAAGAAACAGTTTTAGTGAATTTCTTCACACACAGACATGCCTGTCTCTTATACACATCTTTTGTATGTGAACACAAGTCTTCATTTCTCTGGACAAATGCCCAGGTGTGCAATAGCAGAATTGTATGATCATTTGATTTTTTTTTAAAGAAACCACTAAATTGTTTTCCAGAGTGGCTGAACAATTTCATACCCCCATCAGCAACGTATGAATCATCTGCTTTCTCCACATCCTGCCAGCATTTTGGCATTTTCATTATTTTTTATTTTAATCATTCTGATAGGTGTGTAGTGATACCTCATTGTGGTTTTAATTTGCATTTCCCTCATGGCTAATAATGTCGAACATCTTTTCATGTGCTTATTTGCCATCTGTAAGTCATAGGATAAAATCTCTGGAACTGACCAAGCCCCATAGCAACTTTTGCCATGAGCCTCTAAACCTAAACTGGCCAGTTCCCTGAACCCATATTAGGTAAAACACCCACCCTATTACCCACCTATAGCATCCTAACCAATCACCTAATACCACCTCTCCAGTAGGAATTTTCTCTGCTTAAGGAATTGTCTGCTAGCCTGCGAAAGGGTCTGACTCCGCTTGAGCTGGTTAACAGCATCTCCCACTCTAATAAACTTTATTCTCTTCTCATCCTGCCTCATATCTGGAAATTCTTTTCCTACTTGAGCACGCTGCTGCTGCTGCTGCTGCTGCTAAGTTGCTTCAGTCGTGTCCGACTCTGTGTGACCCCATAGATGGCAACCCAGTAGTCTCTTCTGTCCCTGGGATTCTCCAGGCAAGAACACTGGAGTGGGTTGCCATTTCCTTCTCCAATGCATGAAAGTGAAGTCGCTCAGTCGTGCTCGACTCTTAGCAACCCCATGGACTGCAGACTACCAGGCTCCTCCGTCCATGGAATTTTCCAGGCAAGAGTACTGGAGTCGGTTACCATTGCATGGACCATGACAATTAGTTTCTGGACTTGGAACTGTATAATCTTCATCCATCAGGACAATGGCTAAAATAATGTGCCTGGATTCACTTATACAGACTAAATCCTATCCTCCTAGAATTCTTGACTGACTTGCTAGGCAAGAGTACTGGAGTCGGTTACCATTGCATGGACCATGACAATTAGTTTCTGGACTTGGAACTGTATAATCTTCATCCATCAGGACAATGGCTAAAATAATGTGCCTGGATTCACTTATACAGACTAAATCCTATCCTCCTAGAATTCTTGACTGACTTGCTAGATCATATCACATTTGACTCATTTGCTCATTAAGAGAACTTAGACATCATTTTCAAATAATAAAAATCATAGATCAAATTGCCAACATCTGCTGGATCATGGAAAAGGCAAAAGAGTTCCAGAAAAATATCTATTTCTGTTTTATTGACTATGCCAAAGCCTTTGACTGTGTGGATCACAATAAACTGTGGAAAATTCTGAAAGAGATGGGAATACCAGATCACCTGACCTGCCTCTTGAGAAATCTGTATGCAGGTCAGGACATGGAATAACAGACTGGGTTCCAAATAGGAAAAGGAGTATGTCAAGGCTGTATATTGCCACCCTGCTTATTTAACTTCTATGAAGAGTACATCATGAGAAATACTGGACTGGAAGAAACACAAGCTGGAATCAAGATTGCCGGGAGAAATATCAGTAACCTCAGATATGCAGATGACACCACTCTTACGGCCGAAAGTGAAGAGGAACTCAAAAGCCTCTTGATGAAAGTGAAAGAGGAGAGTGAAAAAGTTGGCTTAAAGCTCAACATTCAGAAAACGAAGATTATGGCATCCGGTCCCATCACTTCATGGGAAATAGATGGGGAAACAGTGGAAACAGTGTCAGACTTTATTTTTTTGTGCTCCAAAATCACTGCAGATGGTGAATGCAGCCATGAAATTAGAAGATGCTTACTCCTTGGAAGAAAAGTTATGACCAACCTAGATAGTATATTCAAAAGCAGAGACATTACTTTGCTGACTAAGGTCCGTCTAGTCAAGGCTATGGTTTTTCCTGTGGTCATGTATAGATGTGAGAATTGGACTGTGAAGAAGGCTGAGCGCCAAAGAATTGATGCTTTTGAACTGTGGTGTTGGAGAAGGCTCTTGAGAGTCCCTTGGACTGCAAGGAGATCCAACCAGTCCATTCTGAAGGAGATCAACCCTGGGATTTCTTTGGAAGGAATGATGCTAAAGCTGAAAATCCAGTACTTTGGCCACCTCATGCAAAGAGTTGACTCATTGGAAAAGACTCTGATGCTGGGAGGGATTGGGGGCAGGAGGAGAAGGGGACGACAGAGGATGAGAGGGCTGGATGGCATCACGGACTCGATGGACGTGAATCTGAGTGAACTCCGAGAGATGCTGATAAACAGGGAGGCCTGGCGTGCTGCGATTCATGGGGTCGCAAAGAGTCGGACACGACTGAGCGACTGAACTGAACTGAACCGAATAAAAATCATCATCTTAATAACACCTCCCCCATCCTCTCCCCAACACAAGAGGCTTTCCCAAAGTTTGATTCTTTTTAGTTCAGTCAAGTATTTTCCAAAGCCCTGAGTTGGCAGACTCATACCCTAGTGTCAGACCAAAGAAACACCAATTTCAGCCACCAACAGCTAACTTACTAGGATGTGTGTGGACTAGCCTGTCTTGAGATCATACTTTATTTCTATCCAGAACATTTTCCAAGACAAGGGAAAAGATGACTGATCCATCATTCAGGACCAGAAATGTCATTCTGGGGTCCAAGCAGCACTTGAAAGACCCTATATATTATGTTCCCCCCCAAACTGTGTCCTTCCTGAAATGTATATGTTGACGTCCTAATCTCAAGGACCTCAGAATGAGCCTACATTTGGAGGTCTTAGGAAGGTAATTAAAGCCAAATGAGGTCATATGGCTGAGCCCTAATCCAGTGTGACCAGTGTCTTTTTAAGGAGAGACTGGAACACAGACACAGAAGACTTAGTGAAGACAAAGAAGGAGAGAGGCCCTTGGAAGAAACCAACGCTGCTGACACATTAATCCTGGACTCTTGGCCTCTAGAATTGTATGCAAATAAATTTCTATTATTTAAGCCACCTGCCCTATGGTATTTTGTTACAGCCGCCCTGACAAAAGAACACACTGAGAAAATCTGGGGAAGAGATGCCTGAATGAGGCAGAGGCAAAGACAAAGAAAAGCTAAGGCTCTTTCAGGGCCTGAGCTGAAAGAAGTCTATGGAATGGGACTAGAGACAGTTACCTGTATTTTTTAAAAAATGAGGAGCGCTTCTCTGGCGGTCCAGTGGTTCAGAACTGGCTGCCCATGCTGGGGACAGTATCAGTCCCTGGTGTGGGACGATCCCGTGTGGCGCGGGGTAACTAAGCCTGAGCTCCACCAGAGCTGAAGGCCGCGCACCCTGGAGCTCATGCTCAGCAACAAGAGAGGCTGCGTGCAGCAGCGAAGAACCAGTGCCGCGAAAAATGGACAAAATTTTTGAAAAATGAATAAGGTTTAATGAGGACGAGGGACCTTTCTTTTAGGCCCTACTTCCATTCAGGTGGAAGCTAGATTGATTTCTGTTTTGTTCCGCCAACAGCTTGCATTAGCCACTGGCCACTGCCAAGCTTGGGAGAGGGAAGAAAGCTTTATCCGTATGCAAATGAGGGCTGGGGGCAGGCTTCTAAACCAAACACCCTTGGGCCTTTAACCTGATGTAGGAATTCAGCCTCATTTCTGGCCCGCAAATCAATTCATCCAAGAGAGAAACCTTGGGGATAAACATTCACACACCATCAGGAATTCAAAACCGTACCTCCTGCAAGACTTGCTTCCAACAATTTGGAATAATAATACACCCCAACACAAAGACCCAAGGCAACAAAGCCCATCTCAGACCACTTAAGCGCCTTGAAAAAGCACTAAGCAGATGGTCAGCCCTTCCCAAACTGAACAAGCTGCCCTGGACCTAGCAAACTGCCATGTTGGGTCCATGCTTTATCTGAGCTCCAAAATCTAACGTGCACTAAGCATTCCCAGTTTTACGCAAGCCCCCTTTTCACTTTCACTTAAAGAAAGACACAAATCAGTCCTTCCCAAAATTTAGGGAAATAACTTTCAAAATCCACTAGCAACAGCACGTTGAAGAGCTGAAATAGCTCGTGATTCTCTGCTCAGTAGTAACCTCTGTCTATCTGATGGCCTGAATGGACCTCTTTTAACACAACCTCTTCTCTATGACAAAATTATTTGGGGGCAATAATCATGAAATTAAATGGATCATGGCCAGAAAATAAATCCAAACAGTGAAAACTTTCCTCTTATTGAGTTTTGTACATATACTCATGGTAATAAAAATATAATAATATAAAATATCAATGTTTTATAAAAGGAAAAGGAATGAATCAAAACTTTCCATGGGACTTGCCTCGGGGTCAGTGGTTAAGATTCCGTGCTTCCACTGCAGCGGGTCAGAGTTTGATCCCTGGTTAGAGAACTAAGATCCCGCATGCCCCACGGCATGGCCAAAAGGTAAAAACTAAAAGACAAACAAGCAAAAGAACTTTCCAATTAAATGCAAAAAGTCCAACTTAGGGAACCGTGAGATCATATCACTGAGTTATCATTGTAATTTCTTGATCACTCACTTCCTAGTCAATTAAGAAATACAAAAGAAGAAATATCAGTTTTAAAGATATTTAAATGATGTAAAATATTTAATGTATGAACTACAATTTGCACTTACCAAACAAGACACTGGCTTCCCGGACGGCTCCATGGGTAAAGAATCTACCTGCAATGCAAGAGACACAGGAGATGCCAGTTCAATCCCTAGAGGAGGAAATGGCAACTCACTCCAGTATTCTTGCCTGGAGAAAACCCATGGACCGAGGAGCCTGGCCGGCTACAGTCCATGGAGTCACAAAGAGTCAGACCTGACTTAGCCACTGAACACACACCCAACTGCAGCTGGAGGTCCATACCCTGGTTCACTGCTTTAAATTTTAAAATTCCAAGTGATCGCAAAGAAAGATAAAATGAAGTAACTCAAATTCTGGTTCTTTCTCTTAATTGTTGTTTATATCAGATTCACTATAGGGGCTGAAGACTGAACTGTGACTTATGATATGAGCTTGAATGACTCAGGATCCCTAGGAACTCGCCCTTGAAACAAACACATGTAGATGAGTCCACAGGGGTCAGAGGTCAACCATAAAACTGGTCATTTTTTAAGCTAACTCCCATGTAGATTACCTATTTAGTAGTATGACCTGTTTACTAATAAAAATGTGCTAAAGTATTCTACAAATGAGAGAAGAAACTAGTCTTCTAAAATGATATTAAATACACACTTAGGATTCTCATTTTGAATGGTATCAGTTCAGTTCAGTTCAGTTGCTCAGTCATGTCCGACTCTTTGCCACCCCATGAATTGCAGCACACCAGGCCTCCCTGTCCATCACCAATTCCCAGAGTTCACTCAGACTCACATCCTTGGAGTTGGTGATGCCATCCAGCCATCTCATCCTCTGTCGTTCCCTTCTCCTGCCCCCAGCCCCTCCCAGCATCAGAGTCTTTTCCAATGAGTCAACTCTTCACATGAGGTGGCCAAAGTACTGGAGTTTCAGCTTTAGCATCATTCCTTCCAAAGAAATCCCAGGACGATCTCCTTTAGAATGGACTGGTTGGATCTCCTTGCAGTCCAAGGGACTCTCAAGAGTCTTCTCCAACACCACAGTTCAAAAGCATCAATTCTTCGGTGCTCAGCTTTCTTCACAGTCCAACTCTCACATCCATACATGACTACTGGAAAAACCATAGCCTTGACTAGACGGACCTTTGTTGGCAAAGTAATGTCTCTGCTTTTGAATATGCTATCTAGGTTGGTCATAACTTTTCTTCCAAGGAGTAGGCGT
>SJYT01011714.1:145974-187371 GCA_006410635.1 Cephalophus harveyi
TCTTTTAATTTCATGGCTGCAATCACCATCTGCAGTGATTCTGGAGCACCCCAAAATAAAGTCTGACACTGTTTCCACTGTTTCCCCATCTATTTCCCATGAAGTGATGGGACCAGATGCCATGATCTTCGTTTTCTGAACGTTGTTTTCTGGATCATTCAGCAACTCTGTTTCAGTTGACCAACATTCTTGATACATAGGATTGAAAGAAATGTCCCCTGATGTCAAGGAATTCACAGTCAACTGGAAAAGACAGATATTTGAGGACAGAATGTGAGGTGAGAACCTTCTTTTAAGCGTCCTAATAAGCACTGAAAATTTTCTCACCTCACTCTCCTAAGAGCACAGTTAATTTTCCTCTTCATCTCTAGACATCCCTAAAGTTCACTAGTGATGTCCTCGAGTATCTAAATCAATTGAAAGCTCTTGTCTACATCATTTCATTTCTTTTTCCATAGAGACGCTCAAACCCCTTGGCTTTCCACCAATTTCACTCCTNACTGAAAATTTTCTCACCTCACTCTCCTAAGAGCACAGTTAATTTTCCTCTTCATCTCTAGACATCCCTAAAGTTCACTAGTGATGTCCTCGAGTATCTAAATCAATTGAAAGCTCTTGTCTACATCATTTCATTTCTTTTTCCATAGAGACGCTCAAACCCCTTGGCTTTCCACCAATTTCACTCCTTTACCCAGAAAGGAGAGTGATTTATGAAGGAAGGCAGGCTGTGAGGGTAAATGCTCATGAGCCCAGGTGTAGTGAAGAGCCATGGGGAGGATGAAAGAGAAAGGAAGAGAGGAATTGATAAGAGTAAGTAGGTGAACCACAGTGAGTCACAGGTTTCCCACAATCTGACACAACCATAAGGGGAAAATATTATCCTGCCATAAGGGAAATATCTGGAGTTTATCAGAATTTAGTGACAACAACAGCAGCAGCGGTAGCATCAACAATAGCTATTGTTAATGAAGAACTCATGATAAGCTGGGCATGGGGAGAAGCATTCTATTTTAAAGCCAGTGAGGTAGCTATTTACATCTCCACTTTACAGATGAGATAACTGAGCTAACAGGGGATCAAATCATAATTCAAATCCAGTTTTCATCAAGTGAATTAAAAATTTACATAATAATTGGCTTATTAGTATCACATTATAATAAACTATACAATCTATAGCATTACATGATACTTTCAATATGTGGTCCATTTTCAGCAATCATAGCTCAATGTTTGTTGCAAAATTGCAATGGACATGGTGCATTGAATGTAATATTTCTACCAATCTTTTACATGTGAATCTGAGATGCAATGCCTCAGAAAGTATGTTTCTTCCAGAACTGAAAGAGACACGTGTATCCCAATGTTCATTGCAGCACTGTTTACAATAGCTAGGACATGGAAGCAACCTAGATGTCCATTGGCAGATGAATGGATAAGAAAGCTGTGGTACATATACACAATGGAATATTACCCAGCTACTAAAAAGAATGCATTTGAATCGGTTCTAATGAGGTGGATGAAACTGGAGACTATTATACAGAGTGAAGTAAGTCAGAAAGAAAAACACCAATACAGTATATTAACACATATATATGGAATTTAGACAGATGGTAATGATGACTGTGTATGCGAGACAGCAAAAGAGACACAGATGTATAGAACAGTCTTTTGGACTCTGTGGGAGAGGGAGAGGGTGGGATGATTTGAGAGAATAGCATGAAACATGTATGCTATCATATGTGAAACAGATCATCAGTCCAGGTTCGATGCATGAGACAGGGTGCTCAGGGCAGGTGCACTGGGAAGACCTTGAGGGACGAGATGGGGAGGGAGGTGGGAAGGGGGTTCAGGATGGGGGACACATGTACACCCATGGCTGATTCATGTCAATGTATGGCAAAAACCACTACAATATTGTAAAGTAATTAGCCTCCAATTAAAATAAATTAATTAATAAAAAAAGAAAGTGTGTTTCTTAATTTTCCCTAATTAAACCTTGATTGTAGCCCATAATGAGAACTTTAAAGGGTTCAGATCTAGTGAGCATTCAACCTACTTTCTCATTGGCCCAGTTTTGGAAATCACACTCTATCAGCCTTCCACCACTTGGGTATAAAAGGATGGTACCCATCCAGCCATTCTGGTCACTGTCTCGCCTGTCATCCTAGAATGTAGAGACTTCTTTATTTTTTGAGGGTGAGAGTGACTATTTTCTTATCCAGGAATCTCATCTAATGAACCATCTGGTTATGTCTCCATAATGAGAATATAACTTGTGTTTCTTCTTTAGATTCATTCATTGCGCAGATATTTACTGAAATTCTATTATATGCTGGACATCATTCTAGATACCTGAGCCACATCTGTAAACAAAACAAAATCCTCACCTTTGTTATGCTTACTTTCTAACAATGAAATAAAGACACTAAACAATGAACACAATTACTAAGTATATGATATAGTATGTTAGAAGGTGACAAGCAATGAGAGGTGAGTAAAACAGGCTAGGGGGTTAATTAACATTTAGATAGGCACATACTTCACACTTTTGTCCTTGGGAATACAGTGGGAAAAAAAAATCAAAACACATAGTCAGAGTTACATGGTCAACACATAATAATATTTGTGTATGTATGGTTGAGTTTGTATAATATCATATATGAAACGAGTCGCCAGTCCAGGTTCAATGCATGATACAGGATGCTCGGGGCTGGTGCACTGAGATGACCCAGAGGGATGGTACGGGGAGGGAGGAGGGAGGGGTTTCAGGATGGGGAACACGTGTATACCTGTGGTGGATACATGTTGATGTATGGCAAAACCAATACAATATTGTAAAGCAATTAACCTCCAATTAAAATAAATACATTTATATTTAAAAAATGAGAAAATGTAGTTAAAAAAATAAACTTCCATTGGAAAAACTTGGTAAGAAACATCAACCTTTTTTTTTTCAAATAAGTCTTTGATTTTATCACATGAAGAAATTCACATGTGAAAAATTAAAGGAGATTTTGGGTTGTCACCGTGGTCGGATTCAAGTCATCCTGCAAAAATAGTGTTCTAGTGAATTAATCAGCTTTCATTTTTGGCTTGAATGTTGGAATAGTCAAGGCACTATCAATGTCCTGATGGAGAGCTGACTCTACAGGCCATATAAGCCAATAATTCTAACAATATTCAAGTGAAGTTTTCTCAGAGTCCAGCTCAGCGACTTGCCATTACTCATCCCTTGGTTCCCAGAAGGAAATGGCTGGCAGTTCAGTGAAGCATGTTTCGGAGATGAGGACTCAATTCTATCTTCTAATTAGGTGACGGGACGCTGGCGTGAACACGTGCATTTCCTGGGTATCTCTGTGGACACCAGCCTCCCTCCTCCCCAGCCACAAGCTTTCACACCCTGACACCCTCCACCCTCGCATCCTTAATCCACGACTCCTACCAACCCGGAAACAATGCATCGCTCCCTTGGAAGAAGGCATGACTGGGTGGAATGGCCACCGAGTACATTCTGATTTTTTAAAAAACTGTCATCTGGCGAGATAGTAGTAGGTTTCAATGCTGTCACCTATTCAGTTAGGCCCAGATGAACTAGAATCACCATTTCAGTGATGTCATAGCTTGAGGCAAGAACATGTCACCCTCTTTATTTCCAGCTTCCAACAAGCTGCTCAGGCAGATGCTAAATGTGGTCCTCCCCGCCACGTTCAGGAGAGTGGCCTTTGTGTGGGTTAATTGAGACCCCACTCCATTTAATAGGCTGTTGAAGTCTTATTGAAACAGAGCTAGTGCCGCAGGTTAAATACAGTGCAGTGCTCTTGCTAATCCTCTCATTAACAGGGCTGGGGAGCTTGTTGGGAGCTGTGAGTTTGCATATATTAACAGGGAGCTCTTCACTCAAGCGCTATCCATGAAATGACAAAGCCAGTTTGCAAATAGTGACATCAACAGCGACACAAAGCTAGATGCCTTAAAAAAAATAAACAGCTTAATAACTGAGAAATCTTATATTCACACTTGAGAGAAGAAGAAGGTAAGCTGGGAAGAGATGTCTTACTGGGTCAGACTTAAAACTGAAAGGAGGCTAATGTCAGAACATGGCAGAGATGAGTGGATGAAGCCAAACTGAGAAATTATGTTAATGAGTCCCAGAACCAAGGGCCCATTTTTAGAAGCACCTGAGATGGCACATTGTTGTTTTTATATGGAATAAAAAACAAAATAAATTCCTGGCAATGGCTGAAGTAGGTAGGAGGGAAGAATGTCAGGCTGCCAGCTCTCCTAGAAAGAGAGCCAGCAGGACCACATCAGAAAGCATGTGGCAGCAGAAACAGGCTCCTGAAGATGAGGTGCCTCTGTGTGCACAGGAAAAGTGGGGGCAAAGGCAACTGTGAAAAGGAGGGTGGGGGTACAATGCTTCCAGCCGAAACTGCCCACCACTGGCTTGAATGTCATATGAGAAAATGGAAAGAGAATTTGGTGAGGTGGTAGGGCGGGGGGTGGGGGTGGGGATTGATAGATGGAGACAGCATCAGAAAGGACCAAAAATCTTTAAAACAGAATGAAGTAATACCACTCGCAGCAAACATGGATAGACCTGGAGATGATCGTACTAAGTGAAAAAGTCAGACAGAGGAAGGCAAATAATATGATATTGCTTATAGGGGGATGCATATGAACAAATGATACAAATGAGCTTATTAACAAAACAGACTTCATAGACTTAGAAATGACTTTAGGGTTACCAAGGGGGAGGGTAGTGGGGAGGGATAGACGGAGAGTTTGGGATTTACATGTACACACTGCTATATATAAATTAGACAACTAACAAGGACCTACGATATAGCACAGGGAGCTTTGTAATAACCCAAATGGGAAAACAATTTGAAAAAGGACAGATACATGAATATGTATAACTGAATCACTCTGCTGTACACCTGTAGCTAACAACATCATCAATCAACTAGACATAAAATAATTTTTTCAGAAAAGTGTGGCACAAAGCAAGCATCTGTGTTGAATGATCTGATCCGGTTGGCCACCTGTGAAGCTTGGTAGGAAGATGAAGCCATGCTCCACGGTGGCAAATAGCACATTACGGCTCTTATGGCTGAGTGGATTCTGAATATTTTGGGTAAAATGATATTGACATTTTAGGCAAGCGTTTACATCCTCTTGCCTAAGTAAAATAAGAATAAATAATAAAAGCGGATGAGGGATAATGATTTGTGACCCTTTTCCTAGGACCCTGGAGCTATGGTGCAGGGTGGTTTCGCTGTCCCCTGCCCACCTGCTCTATTTGTATGAAAAGGATAAAAACAGCTAGATTTCAAAGAAAACCCAGTGTCATTGACCTGAGGGTCCTTCATATTGAGGAAGTGTGAGACTTCAGAGTTACTTTGTCATAATAAACATGATTTGGGCCAGCAATCCAAAATATCCAAAATTCTGCTAACATGAGCTACATTTAAAGTGCTATGTTGCAAAACAGAAATAGAATTATAGATGGAGAAAACAAACTTATGGTTACCAGGAGGCAAGAGGGGAGGGATAAACTGGGAAGTTGGAATTGACTTATATACATTACTGTATATAAAATAGATAACTAATAAGGATCTACCTTGTAGGACAAGGAACTCTACTCAATACTCTGTAATGACCTATATGGGAAAAGAATCTAAAAATGAGTGGATGTATGTATATGTATAATTGATTCACTTTGCTGTACACCTGAAACTAACACAACACTGTAAATCAACTATTCTCCAATAAAAATCTAAAAGAACTAAATAAAATGCTATGTTGGATTATTTTCTCTCAATCAGACCAGCCATGTGGCCATAGACTAATTATTATTGTCAAGACCTAAATGTCCTGTATAATATGCATGAGTCACCGTAGAAGAAGGCTAAGCTCCTTTCAAGTTCCCAAATCCCATGATTGAAATATTAAAATAGAAGGACAGCCCCAAAGAAAGTAATTGGTAAGTTTTTTTCTAAAAAAAAAAAAAAAAAAGATCACCATAGCCAGCCCATGTTGGTGGAGAGAAAATAAACAGTCTTTGGTAACTGACTCATATTTCACGTATTCAATGATCAGTTCCTAGCAGAATGGACTTAGCCTTAAACGTATCCAATAAGCCTTAAAGGTCCTCAGAAAAATTGGACTTTAAATGTTTATTTCATATTATTTTAGAGGCTTTCTGATGATCTCCCATCCGTTGAGGCACCAACACTGACCATGGAAACTCTGTCCTCGCCCATCTCCAGTGCGTCTGTGAACTGTGATCGGCTAATCGCTCTCATTTTGGAAGCGGTTGTCAGGTCTCTTCAATCTACATCTGGAAGGAATCTGAAATCGTCCCTTGCTTTGATTTCCTTTTGCCACTGGCCTCCTTCCCAGTGTATCTTCTACAGAGCAGTCAGATTCATTTTCCTAAGGTCCTCGTTCAAACTCACCTGCTTGCACCTGTAACAAATCACCACAGTGTGGCAGATTAATTAGACCCTGCTGCCCATTCAGAGCTTCTCATAGTCTGGCTCTTGCCGACCGCTCTACCCTTAGCGTCTCTTACTACAGTCTTAAATATAAGCCTTCTACTGGCCAAACTGGAGAAGCTGATGAACTTGCCTTTGCTTCTCTGTGGCCACCCCCCAACCCCACCTCGATTCCAAATGCCTATTTTGCTCTGTGCTCCTGTTTAAATTTTCTTTCTTCTTTCAGACCCATTTCAAACACCACCTTCTTCATGGAGTCATAGATGGTTTTGCACCAAAACGTTCTCTCTGACTCCATTGACCACCACAACAATCTTTCTTTTGTGATGTTTGCCTTTTCTCTACCTTATTTATCAGGACAGATTTATTGGCCTTAGACTAACAAGGAGCAGAATTGTAGTCACGGCCCCCAACCTAAGACTCTTCAGAAGCAAAACACAAGGCAGGACCCCTGGGGCATGACTGGTAGTCAGCTCCCAGAGCACTCACATGGTTGCTGGTTTTTCTATCTGCAGTTGTAGACACAAGTGGACAAGGCTGTGTGAAAAACTCCCAAGCAATCCTCGGGGGAGCCCCGACGCTTTCAGCACAGGCCACACAGCTTGTGCAGTAAACCCCTCTTTGGTCCATGGACTGGCAACAAAATGAGAAGCTCCTGAGACTTGTCATAGACATCCCACTAGACTGCCACCTTTTTCATCCTTTAAGATCTTTCCTAAGATATTAGATGATAAATTTTACTAAGTGCTCCTAATAATCTCCCAGTTTAAAAACTACATTAGGGCAGGAACAGGGTCATCATCAATTTTGGTTTGCCCAAAGAGAGAAAGGCTTGCAACAAGCCTTTCTCTTTTAAAAGGGGATAAATATTTTTTGAATTAAGTGAAACCATTTGTCAAAATGTAGTATGTATGAGTAAAAATAATAATAATAAATTAATAAATAATAATATATAAATAAATGATAATAATAAATAATAATAAAAATAATAACCCTTGTGAGTTCTAAGCTTTAAAAAGAAATCTTTTTAAAATAAGGATGATGACCTGTGATTCATCCTTTGATACCTTGGAATTCCCATAATTTTTTTTTAACAGAGTCCTTATATGAGGGTCAGTAAACAATCTTATATTGAAAAAAAGAAAAACCAGGTTCTCAGCCTGATTGGTAATGTACCCAAGATCACCCACAACAACTTGTTGACAAACTCAGGATGAGAAGGGCTGGTTATCCTGATCTACTGAAAGTGTGGTTCATAGACCACACTTCATGATGAACTTCAGGGTCCATCCCAGACTTACAGAGTCAGAATCTGCATCTTAAGAAGATCTCCGGGTGAACTGGGTCCACGTTAATGTTTGAGAAGATCTGCTTACAGATCATACTGTTAGAAAAGAAGTAATGCCTTTGATGCTTTCAGGGATCAAACTGTTTGTTTTAATAAAAATCTTACAGATAAACACAGTTTCATCCACCTACGGCAGTTGTAGAGGTAAATCATGACAAAACAAGCAGATAAACAAAAGTGAATGACATTGTAGGCATTCATTTTTATTTGTTCAGAACCGGTAATTATTATTTCAGGTCAAAATAAAACCTTCTACAAGCTCATGTGAGAAGTCATTGGAAACCCGCTGGTTCTGTTAAGTCTAAGGAATGCATGCAATTACCTGCCTCCTTCCTCTGTCTAGGAAGGAAGGTGAAGTCGCTCAGTCGTGTCCGACTCTTGCAACCCCGTGGACTGTAGCCTACCAGGCTTCTCCGTCCATGGGATTCTCCAGGCAAGAATACTGGAGTGGGTTACCATTTCCTTCTCCAGGGATCTTCCCCACCCAAGGATAGAACCTGGGTCTCCCGAATTGGAGGCAGATGCTTTAACCTCTGAGCCACCAGGGAAGCCTCCACTGTCTAAATAGCTATTATTCTAGTAATATTAATAGTTTAGCCCAGCAAACTTCAAGTCTGTACTACAAACCTTTGTCGTGTTGTGTCCAACTCTTGACTCTTTTTGCGACCCCATGGACTGTAGCCTGCCAGCCTCCTCTGTCCATGGGATTCTCCAGGCAAGGATACTGGAGTGGGTGGCCATTTCCCCCTCCAGGCGATCTTCCTGGCCCAGGGATTGAACACAAGTCTCCTGCATTGCAGGAGGAATTTTTACCAGTAAGCCACCAGGGAAGCCCACTACAGACCTTTGGGCTACCCTACAACTTCAATTACTGAAATCGAATACCCTATATTTCAAATCTAGCTCTTTATTAAGTATGAAGACTATGAATTGTCGTTAGGAAAATCATGGTTTGCTCTGGTCTATAATCCTACTGCCAGATTTATAAAGCACTGTTTACACTAGTTGTTGAAAAGAACGAAATGCATGTGGACTCTCGGAGCCCAATCACTGACCTCTCCATGTTCAGTGTTCCAACTGAACAGGAGCAGAGACTCCAGATTTAAATGTGTTCTCCCCTCAACTCCCTTCTCCTCACATCTCTTCTACTTGTCTTCAGAAAACAAGATTTATCAGGGAGTTTCCTTGGAGAAGCACCTTGTCATTTCACCACTCTTTAAGGCAACTGTGGAATCCAAGAGGGAAATTCTGCCTTAAGAATTCCCCAGTTATCGTGTTGCCCCCAGTTGAAACTGATCACATTTATCAAACACTGTAGAAGTGCTAATGTTATGCATTGTTACCCACAGTTAATGCAATCAAGGGCACACCTTCAGCACTCCAGTGTGTGTGTGTTTGCCCAGAACTGTGCGAGGGCTGTTCTTTGAGTGAAGAGGGGAGAGATGACAGCTTAGGCTCGTGTGAGCTCCTCTCCTTGGAAAGAAAGACATTAGGATTTCTGTGTCAATTTGGTCGGATGTTAGAACTTCCTGATAAACTCTCTCCCAATTTTCATTGAATGCATACATAAAAATTCAAGAAGAGAGAGAAAAAGAGTAAAACAGCTTTTAAAGTGGAAAGAGACAACACTATATGCTACCATGAAGGGAGAATTTCAATTAACTATAGTTTTCATGGAGCTGATTAGATTTAAAAAAAATCCTGAGATAACACACGTTTTACCTTTTGAAGCAAAACAGCAACTGTGGGCTGAAACTGTTGAAACAGAAGGGGTAGGGGCAGTGAAGGAAGTCTGCCTGACTTATTTAGCTCCAGCGTAAAGGAAGCGCCGAACTGAACTTAGGCAATAACATGGCAACTGTTTTCTTCCTTTATCAAAAAATGGTCTTTAAAAAAGATTCTGGGCCCAGTTACTTTTACAGGAACACTTTGTCCTTAAAGTTTAAAATATGGAAATATTCTACTTATAGTAATTCATGGCATATCATGGTTAAAAGGAAAGGAAATCTCATTCCATTTTTTCTCCTAAGGACCCCAGCGCTAGTACAAAACTGGCTGTGAACCACACCCAACTCCCACTGTGGCCAAGAACACTAAAGATAAATCTCATGTATAAACAAGTAGGAAAAACCCTAAATATAACAGTATCAAATGACATTGAAATGATGAGAGTGGTTTTAGTTTTCAGTCTCTCCAGCAAATTATTTCACCCCAAGTATAAAGGAGATCAGTCCTGGGTGTTTGAGATCAGTCCTTTAATGGAAGGACTGATGTTGAAGCTGAAACTCCAATACTTTGGCCACCTGATGCGAAGAGCTGACTCTTTTGGAAAGATCCCAATGCTTGGAAAGATCCCAATGCTGGGAAAGATTCAGGGCGGGAGGAGAAGGGGACAACAGAGGATGAGATGGTTGGATGGCATCACTGACTCAATGGACACAAGTTTTGGTGGACTCCGGGAGTTAGTGATGGACAGGGAGGCCTGGTGTGCTGCAGTTCACAAGGTCGCAAAGAGTCAGACACGACTGAGCGACTGAACTGAACTGAAATCCAGGGTTGTGTTCTCTAGCAAGCAGACTGAAATTCCGTGTTCAACACACAGGATGTTTACTAAGGAGTGTCCTAGGAATCAGCATCTGTGGAAGGAAGAGAAAAGAACCAGGAGTGGGCAGAGGGAGAAGCTGACTAATGACACATCCTCAGCAGAGGCCACAAAGAGACCTAAGTTTGCATGAAATTGTCCAGCTTTTTAAATTCCCAACCAATCAGATTGGTTAACTATGTCAGGTTAACTCAGTCTGCTGCTGCTGCTGCTGCTGCTGCTGCTGCTGCTAAGTCGCTTCAGTCGTGTCCGACTCTGTGCGACCCCATAGACGGCAGCCTACCAGGCTCCCCCGTCCCTGGGATTCTCCAGGCAAGAACACTGGAGTGGGTTGCCATAACTCAGTCACCAAACTTAATAAAACACACACACACAACTGTAGGCCAATTGTAAGTATGAATATAGAATCAACCATATGAAGAAATATCATTAAGAAAATGAACATTTTCTAAGAAAATTTACTAAGAAAATTCTTAGAGATGGGAATACCAGACCACCTTACCTGCCTCCTAAGAAACTTGTATGCAGGTCAAGAAGCAACACTTAGAACCAGACATGGAACAACAGACTGGTTCCAAACTGGGAAAAGAGTACGTCAAGGCTGTATATTGTCACTCTGCTTATTTAACTTACATGCAGAGTACATCATGCAAAATGCTGGATGAAATACAAGCTGGAATCAAGATTGCTGGGAGAAATATTAATAACCTCAGATACACAGATGACACCACCCTTATGGCAGAAAACAAAGAAGAACTAAAGAGCCTCTTGATTGAAAGAGGAGAGTGAAAAAAGCTGGCTTAAAACTCAACATTCAAACACATATCGTGGCATCCAGTACCATCTGCTGCTGCTGCTAAGTGGCTTCAGTTGACCCATGGACTGCAGCCTTCCAGGCTCCTCCGTCCATGGGATTTTCCAGGCAAGAGTACTGGAGTGGGGTGCCATTGCCAAAGCCAGGGACAAAAAGCCTGCCTGAGCTTGAGGGTTTCCCAACCGAAATTCCTTCCAGAAGGTGGCTACATGAGCCAACCTCAGGGCGATGAGAGCAGCGGTGGGTAACACCAACTTCAGGCTCCTGTGTGGGTGCCTTGACTAGTCAGCCAGTGAATACTGATTGAGGCCCTACTGTGTCTGAAACACCTTGACTGGTCCTGGCTTACAGAGGTTTCTGCTTGGCTGTGCCACAAGGAGCCGCCCACTGAGGGCAGCAAAGCCCCATCCAAGCCAGCCTGACCTGGCACAGAGACCAACAGTGAGTGATATGTGTGCACTCCTGTCTCCCCAGCTCCCACCCCTGCCTGCAACCCTTAGTTCAGCCCCTCTTGTGAGCAACGTGCTATCTAAGTTCTTGATGTTTTGTCAGTTTATCTAAATGTGGATCCGTGCCTCTCTGCCTTTGTCCGAAAGCCAGAATCTGTTTGTAATCTCCAAATGCTCCCTTTAGTCCAAATTGAGTTTAATTTCACCTCACTTCCTACCCTGTTTCCAGGAGCACCTATGTCCAAAGCCATTTTCACAGAGCTTCTGATGACTGAGTATCTACTGTGCTTTATGAACTTTGCTGCCAAAAAGCAAAAGATGGTGACTTTTCTCTCAGCTACTACCCTGTCTCTCTACTGATCTGTCTCTTTACTCTGTATGACTAATACATAGCACAACTCCAGGTAGCCCGTGTGTAATATATCCAGTTGAATGAGTAAATAAGTGCCTTTTATTATTATTTATTTACTTACTTACTGTTGGCTGTGCTGGGTCTTCATTGTTGTGCGCAGGCTTCTCATTGTGGTGGCTCGTCTTGTTGCAAACAACGGGCTCTAGGTACGCCAGCTCTCCAAGGCCTATAGAATCTTCCTAGACCAGGGATTGAACCCATGTCCCCTACATTGCAAGGCAGATTCTTAACCACTGGGCCAACAGGGAAGTCCATGTACCTTTCAGAAGACAGTCATGATCTTTACATCTCTTTTGGACCCGGTCCTAGAAGGCAAAGAATAAAAGCTCAATAAACATTTGCTAAGTGAATGAGTTAGTGGCTGCACATCCCAGACGAGAAGAAAGGAGGAGGGAGGGAGTCTTAGAAGCATCTGCGGTGAGTTCGCCCCTTTCCACGCTGGGCTCTGGCCCCCCTGTCCCCCAGAAGGTGCACATGCTTTTCCCTCTGTCTCTCCAGATCCCCGACGTTTGCTGGTGGCCTCTTCTCCATCTCCAAGGCCTACTTTGAGCACATCGGTACCTATGATAATCAGATGGAGATCTGGGGAGGGGAGAACGTGGAAATGTCCTTCCGGGTGAGAGCGAAGAGGGCTTCGTGGGGGAACCACAACGTCCCGGGGCACGGATGGCCCGAGACCCTGTCTTTTAGGCGGCAGCAGGGTCGGCATATTTGGAGCTGAACTTAGAAGGCTGGCTCTTCCCCATCATGGCTCCACCTTCCCTCTGCCCCCACACCCCCCATCCATGGCAGTAGGGCCATGGGACTCAGATTGGACATATGGGGAGAGATGACTGGGCAGAACCCCTCAGAGGGAAGGGATAGTTGGGTAACAGGGACCGGACATCTGGGGATCAGTGACATCTTTCATGATGTCTGTGGGAACAGAATTAGGGTGAAGGTGGGACAGGTCAATAAGCAGTCACTATCCTTTTTCTGGAAAAGCCAGGCTCCACTTTGCAGGTCAGAGGACACATGCCTTGGTAGCCTTTGGAGTTACCCTCCCCTATGCTCAGCACGCTCTTCATAACTGTAAGAGAAGATGATGGCTCAAATTCTGGTGAACCCCAGAACTCTGAGAGATTCCAGGAATAAAGCAAATCAGGATTAGGTTAGCAAGAAAGGCTTCCTTGTGGTGAAATCAACACAAATCTCCGACCAGGGGAAAGTAATTAACAAGGAAATGAGCTTGCTTATGAAGTCATTTGGATGGCATCATCGACTCAATGGACATGAGTTTGAGCAAACTATGGGAGATAGTGAAGGACAGGGAAGCCGGGTGTGCTGCAGTCCATGGGGTTGCAGAAAGTCGGACACGACTGAGCGACTGAGTAACAACAACAGCAAAGTCACTTATCCCAATGCCTGGCATGTATATGCACTTCACTGACGTCATTGCAGTTACTATGGCTATGATTATGCATTTCTGTTGCTGCTGTATGAATAGCACTGAAACATGTATATTATCATATGTGAAACAGATCGCCAGTCCAGGTTCGATGCATGAGACAGGAGGCTCAGGGCTGGTGCACTGGGATGACCCTGAGGGATGGGATGGGGAGGGAGGTGGGAGGAAGGTTCAGGATGGGGAACACATGTACACCCATGGCTGATTCATGTCAACGTATGGCAAAACCACTACAATATTGTAAAGTAATTAGCCTACAATTAAATAAATAAAAATAAATAAAATTAATAACAACATACCTCCCAATCTAAAACCTAAAAAAAGACAAGATGCAAGTGGAAGGGATGTCCTAAACCAGTCCTCTGACAGTGAACGGTCACCAACTTAGCACCATAATTCCCAGGGTTCTGATTCTGGGCTAGTTCATGAGCCTCTGACCTCTGTTCAGTCTTTCTGTAAGGAGGCTACTGTACTAAAGGTCAGGTGATTGCCATAAACCACCTCATGGTGGCTTTTAAACAGTGCATTGATGCTTTGATTGGGTCACAAGTCCATCTCCATTTGAAGAAGCTTGAGTTCCTTAGTTTCCAGTAACACGTGAGTGAGCTGATAAAATCACCTTTCTGGGTCAAAAAGCCAGGTGGCGCCAGAGCTCAGAGTAGGTAAGATGGATGTAAACTTGGCCATCTGTCTGTTCTCCAAAGTGGGCCCTGGTCACCTTCAGGACCCTGCAAATTTCCACTTTCTTAAATCAAAAGTGAGCCACATCAGAGAACCAGGGATTGTGTAGTTATGGCCTGTGATGAAGCCTGCTACTGCTGCTGCTAAGTTGCTTCAGTCGTGTCCAACTCTGTGTGACCCCATAGACGGCAGCCCACCAGGCTCCCCCGTCCCAACTGAGCAACTGAACTGAACTGAAGGATCTATAATAAGCAGTTTGGTACCATGACAAAGAAATATAAATAAATATATTAAAGCAATATTCTAAAATAAATTAAATAATAAAATAAATATATAAAATAAAAATTTAAATAAATATATAAAATCATTAGCATTAAAAGAGTCAGATAAACATGATATTAAAAAACAGTCCATATACATAAATTATAAAATACCTAAATTAAGTATCATCTCTCAGCAAGAAATGTGTGGGACCCCGATGTGTGGGGTCCCAATGAATTAAAACTACAAAATGAGAGAAATAAAAGAATATACATAGGCAGAAAGAAAACTGTGCTTCTATGTAAGTAGGCTGAATATTGCAAAAATTTACATTTTACCTCAAAATAATGGATAAAATAATTCCATTTTAAACAAAATGTGAATAGAATTTAACTTAGTATTCAATTTAAAAAATAAAATCTTTGCAGCCTCTCTTTCTTACCTCCATACTACTCACAGAAATTTAGAGCAACCCCACAGCAATGTCTTTTCTTACGTACGGTGATGCCCAAATGGGCACAGTTTAATCTCTGCAAAGGAAGATGGGTGTAGTTCAAGTTTGTAGTTCCTCTTTAGGGGATTTGACTCTGGGATTGGGAATCACTGTTCTCTAATTCAGTTGCTATAATAAATGTGTGCCAATTTACTTCACAAAAATTTTTGTAGTAATAAAGATAGCCATATTATTTTCTTAAAATCTATGAAATTACAACAATTAAATCAGTGTGATACTAATTTTAAAATATCTTGATCAATAAAATAAAACAAATTATCCAGAACTAAATCTGAGAATAAATGAAAATATAATCTATAATAAAGTAGGTTTTGCAAACCAACAGGCAATGAAAATATTATACAACATTTCTGGGATATTATTAGGGGAAAAATCACTTGATGAGAGGTTTTGCTCACACCATACACACAAATAAAAGAATAAAAAAGTAACAAATGATTATGTTGAAAATTGTTGGGTGGGGAAACTATTTTTAAAATCTCTGGTTGAAGAAAAAGTTTCCAAGTGGAAAATAGCAAAGGATTAAACTTTTTGGGTCAAGTGAATTGAAAGGTAAATATGAAAATTCAAACAAATAAAAAGCTCAAAATGTATATGACCAATATTTCAGAGCAAAAAGCCAATCCTTCCAAAGTGTGCAATTCATACAAATCTTTAAAATTAACTAAGCTTCCAAAAGAAAAATTATTAGAAAGGACCTCACAATTCAGACATGAGGGGATCCAAATTGGTTTTTAAAATGCTACGTAGGGATGATTGGGATAAAATTCACTTATTCCTTCCTTCCCTAAAAAACCATTTTGTCATGTATTGGAGTTCTCGAGTATAGGGAGTAAGCCCTCAATTTTTCAATGAATAAATATTTAAGAAGCAACAGGAAGAAAGTAATTAACTAAAACAAGAACTTAAATAGTATGTGTACAATATGTGCTAGAAATTCTGAAGAATGCCAAAGTTACACAAAATAAGTCTTTAAATTAAACTGAACGATGAACATGAAGTAAACATGTTATTTCATAAATTATTTCATAAATATGAGGTCACATGGGCTGGGAGCATTACAATAGAAACAGCTGGATGGTTGGATGCCAATGGGACTAAAAGGTAATCATTTTTTGGTCAAAAAATCTTTAGCATCTTTCAATTAATGCCAAGAATGAACTTAACAACTCCCCACCCTTTTTTTGTTGTTGTTATTAATGAGAGCTTTATCAGAAGCAATAATTCTGACTCAAACCAACATTTGGAGAGTTTGCTCAAGTATACAGATTTTATATTCTTAAACTTGGAGATATCATTTTCTTCTTTTTTAAAAATTTTTGTTATAGTTGCTTTACAGTGCTGTCTTAGTTTCTCCTGTACACATAAATCCCCTCTTTTCTGGATTGCCTTCCCATGGAGGTCACCACCGAGCACTGAGCAGCGTTCCCTGAGCTGTACACCAGGTTCCCATTAGTTAGCTATTTTATACATACTGCTAAGTCGCTTCAGTTGTGTCCGACTCTGTGTGACCCCATAGACGGCAGCCCACCAGGCTCCCCCGTCCCTGGGATTCTCCAGGCAAGAACACTGGAGTGGGTTGCCATTGCCTTCTCCAATGCATGAAAGGGAAAAGTGAAAGTGAAGTCGCTCAGTCGTGTCCGACCCTCAGCAACCCCATGGAGCGCAGCTTTCCAGGCTGTTCCGTCCATGGGATTTTCCAGGCAAGAGTACTGGAGTGGGGTGCCATTGCCTTCTCCGATTTTATACATAGGTTAGTGTATATATGTCTATCCCGGTCTCCCAATTCATCCTATCTACTCCCTCCCTCTTGGTGTCTATATTTTTGTTTTCTATATCTGTGTCTCTATTTCTGCTTTTTATATAAGATCATCTATACTAATTTTTCCAGATTCATATATATGTGTTAATATATGATATCTGTTTTTCTCTTTCTGACTTACTTCACTCTGTTTGACGGTCTCTCCGTCCATCCATGTCTCTACAAATGCCCCAATTTTGTTCCTTTTTATGGTTAAATAATTAATAAACTCTTTAAGAGAGTCATTTTACTCTTTACTTTGGAGGCAATCTTATGTAGTAGAAAGCCTATAGGTCAGAGAACTGGGATTTACTTACACTTTTAAGACTAACCAGCAGGGTGACAAGTCACTTAAAAGCTCTCATTGGTATCCTTATCTGTTATTTGATAACAATCATCCTTAGTAGGTCTTCAGCTCCTAGAAGCTTGGTGTTGATGTCCTCTTGTGATCCTCCACTTCTAAAATCTATGGCATGATCTTAAAGACCGTCTCATCCAGGGACAAGTGAAGGGGGGAAGTTTAGAGAAGACCATTCAGCACAGTTTCCCAGAATTGCACTTCCCAAGAAGACAGGAAAAACTCCTAGGAAGAAAGGAAGGCAGAAATAACTGGGCTTTCAGACTAAAGAGTACCTTAAGTGCCCAACAGGAAAAAGGAAAATAGACCCCCACCAAGACATAATCACAGCATTTCACAATGCTAGACATAAGACCCCAAAGCAAACCCTACAGGCTTCCAAAATTAAATTAAAAAAAAAAGAAGAAAAAATAGTACACACAAAAATTAAAAGACTGAGAGGGTTTGGGATATTTAAGAGCAACACTAGAAGCTGAATGGAATTGGAGCACTGCCTTAAAAATTCTTAAGGAAAATGATTTCTAACCCAGAGCCCAATATTTAGCCAAATCATCAATCAACTATGAAGCAAAATTTGACTTTTTCAAATGTAAGTTCTCAAAAATTTTATCTGCTATTTCTCTTTTCTTATGAAGTAACTGGAATATGTGCCCCACCAAAATAAGAGAATAAACTCTTAAGAAAGAAAAAGGCACAGGACCCAGGAAATTGAGGTTTCAGCTCAGAAGAGAAAGGAGATGCCATTTGTTAGCCAGACTGGACCTGAGGCCAGCCCATCACACTGAAGCACATCAGGAGGATCTTCTAGTTCCACATTCCTGTAGGAATTGAGCATGTGAGACTTACCTAACATCATTTTAAAAAACTTTTTGTTTTGTTTTGGGGTATAGCCAATTAACAACGTTGTGACAACCTCAGGTGAACAGTGAAGGGACTCAGCCATACATGTACATGGATCCATTCTCCCCCAGCCCCCCTTCCCCTCTAGGCCACCACATAGCATTGAGCAGAGTTCCATGTGCTATACAGTAGGCCCTTTTTGTAAATTTAGCAATGTAAAAGTATTTAATATCTAAAGAGGAGACTTAAAAGATTAATACAGTAGAATGGAATTTGATTGGTGTTTTTCATGTTTAATCAAGCAGCAAAAAAATTGAAATGAACACTATTACTAGCTGCAGGAAAAAATAAAAAGTTGTACAGGGAAATAAAAGTATAGGATACTCCATGCTCAGCTGTGAAGAGAATTGCCAGTCAAGTCAACACTGACTGTGATGTAACCAATAATATAAGGAGATAAGATGGGCTCATGAATGGGTTGAGGTGAAAGGGGTGAAAGAAAACTCCATCTTTTACTTCTATAGAAAAAGTCAGTAGAGAATGCTTAAAACAGTTGAAAGATCAGGATGCACAGATACAGTGTGACACTTAGAGACGTGGAGTTTAAATGTCAAATACAAACTCAGCTCTGTCTGTCTTCAAACTCTGTTCTTTTTATCGCTACACACGTGAAGTCCGAAGCACAACGAGAGCCACTGTGCTCCTCTGGGTGGTGGCAGTAGGAACACAACATTCACCGAGTCAGAGATTAACCACTGGGTGCAGTCGATGAGACAGTGGGCACATTGACGTAAGGAAGAAGGAGAAAATACGTGGCACATTTGATCTTCTCGTTTAATCTCATCTGTCTCCCTGAACACCTCAGCCTGCAGCATAAAGATATTAACCAATTGGTTAATTCCAAACTGACATTTATTCAAGATGCTCACCACTAAAGCTAATATAAAATGTTATCATAAACATCTATGCAGAATGTACAGTTTTATTGGGACTCTGTAGATTCCAGAAGTGTTAGAGGCCAAGTTCATGTCAATTCTTTCTAAATACTACTTTATTTATAAATTAAAATTTTGATTTGTACATTTTCATTTTCACTTTATTTGATTGGTTAAATTATAGGAAGAGGGTTGGTTAATTCGAAACATAGCATTAGAAAGCATAAATATAAGAAAACTGCAAAAATGTACAAGACAAAAAAAAAAAAAAGGGAATATTTGTCTAATTCAAAATGTTCCAAAACTTCTAAACATGCCTGGGGAGAGGACTAAATATATAATAAAATCATTTTGACCTTTAGCCTTCAAAAAAAAGTTCCAGCTTTTGGATCAAACTTAGAATATAATATATAGAGTTATAAGCTTATGAAAAGTGAAAACCTTAATTATATTTTATCTATTCATCTAATATTAGCATTTTTTTAATCACTGGGTTTTACATGCCAGTGTAGGTTTTGTATTCTTTAAAGCAGCACCGCTAAGCTGAGTTAATCATAAGAAACAAAGTACCAGTCAAACTGAAAATCATAAAACACTTAAAGGGCATGGATTTTCCCAGTGACTTTAATAGGGGCTGTTTAATCTAGTTTCAATATTTTCAGTGCATTTCAACCTTGCTTTGAAGCCCACATTACTCCAACTAGTTCCTGTCACTACATAAGTATCATAAAATATAGGTGGCAAGAATTATAAAACTGGGCTTCTATCTTCTTAATTTCCAGTGGCAGAAAAGGAAACATACTTCAACAATTCGAAGACACAGACAAATGGATATATACACATGTCAACTGTTTCAAGACAAATTTCAAAATGAAAACGGAGGAAATTTGGCCATAAGATTCACACACACCGGGACCTTTAAAAATACTGTTCACTGATGCTAGACACACACAAACCTAGAAAACGAAGTTTCATCATTTTCAAAAATTAATGTTTTGCGAATAAAAAGACTTTTAAAATCTTCTTTAAACTCCTTAGTCTTGAGATGAGAGAACTAAGGCACCAAGAGACCCCTGAGGTCACCTACTAAAGACACTGAGTTTCAAGTCAGCGCACACCTACTATTTGGTTGCTTTATTTGTTGTTTCATTCAGAAATACTTTTTAAACACCTGTCACAGGTGTGGAATATAGCCACAAAAACAAACATCTCTGCATCAAGAAGTTAATAGTCTGGTGGGAAAGACAGAAAACCAACCAAGGGCCATAACATTGAGCCAGAGAAAAGAAAGTGAAGGAAGATTGAAAAGTAGAAATTGAAGGGGAATCGTGACAAGAAATGAAGATGGAGATGGAGCCGGGGGCCACACCGTGTAGGACCAACGGCCGAGTCCTGAATATAATGGGGAGCTTAGAGAGGATTTTGAGCATGCGCAAGACATGGCCACTTCCATTACACCGTGTTGCTTCTGTTGTGTCTTTATATCACTGAATGTTTGGTCCACTTTATGCTATGGCTATAAGCAGCATACTGTCTTTTATTTAAGGAACTTATGCCTACATTTTATTTTTAAAGACACGGCAAGCTGCATATAGAGACCCTCCCGCCCCACTCACTTCAATGAAATTGAGGCTCTGCAAGCAGATTAGGGAAATTTGCTGGAATTGAGGGTCAGATGCTCTATTTCTCTGTCTGTAAATCTAAGTTTCTTCCTCAAGATTTCTCTCTTCCACCAAGCTAAGTCCTGTCTCCTTTAACCCATTACTTCTAGTGATATTTAATCACAGTGACTTTTCTCAGGAGAGCTTGAAATCCACTCTACTTTAAAGATGAAATGGCAGTGATGCTGTAGAAACAAGACTCAAAGAACACAATAAAGCTATAGTTGATCCCTGTGTGGAGCATACTTCTAGAACTTTGTGGAATGGTCTTGATTTTGTCTTTATTTTGATTATGTCCTTAAAAGATACTTGTACTCACTCCATTATTTCTATTTCTGAATAGATGAGACAATACTTATTTCTCATTGTGTGACCAAATCACCTGCGCTATGCTCAAAAGTCTTCAGTTGATCTCATTAATTATGTAGTCACCTTGGAAATCTGTATCAATCTGCTTCTGCCTTTTTATATCTTGAATAAAGAGGATATGTCAGGAAAAATGCAATTGTTGGGCCAGGATCTTTGCATCCTTTTTTTTTTTTTTTTTTGCTTCCTTAGTTTTTAAGTCTGTAGAAGTTTATCAGCCTTGAAAATACATACTCATTTCAGTTGTCAGCTGAAGAGCATTTTTCATGAATATTACTCTACATAAATTTTCAAAGGGAGAACAACTGATGAGGTGGGGTGGGAAGAGGGAGAGGGAGGGGGAGGAAGAGAGGGAGAAGGAAAGGGAGAGAGAGAAAAAAGAAAAAACTACTCTTCCCAGATTTCCTGAAAAATGTTATGTTTACTTAGAGGCTCAGTACATCACAATTAGTTTATTTCTATTTGATAAACACTAAAAACTGCAACTTTGTTCTGCTTTTCATTTCAACCCAGCACCTGTCTTACACCTTGCCTCTAAACATATTTTGTATGTTGGAATTTGCTCATCTTTTGATGATTCCAACCTGTACCAGTAAAGTCCATGTGCTATGTTACAAAAATATTTCCTCGGCAGGATATACAATTTGATCAGACTTTAAAAATCCACAACAAAAAATATTTGTTGAGTATACACTTGACAGAGATCAGAGAGGTCTCTTTAATTAAAATACAGATGTAGATTTAGAGTCAAGGTTAATGGCAATAAGATGCTTGGCAAATGGTCTTCTGCACAAGATAGACTCTTATTTTTATACAAATGTTCACTAGACAGTGAACAGCAGAATCACAAAGGGACCAAGGCAGGAATCATTAGAATTAGCCTTTGCTAGACCTGTGAGCTTGAGTAAATTAACTCTTTCAGGCTCTGTTTTTCCATCTGTAAGTGGAAAGGAAACATCACACATAGAGTGTTAAGCACCGTATCTGACACATAGTAATCTCTCCTCAAAGTGAACTATCTGTTGTCATCAAGGTGGCCCACGAGCCCTCCCCCCAGCCCTCCCATCCAGAGACAGCTGTCCCGATGCACAAAGAGGACACCAACGGTCAGGAGACCACAGCTACTGGGTTGGAAAGTACCTTGGAGGTCCTTGAGTTCAGCCTCCCACACCTCACAGGTCTGGAGACCGAGAGCCAGGTCTGAGACTGGGACCCAGAGCATACAAGCAGTAGGGGATAGAGGTTAGAGTGCCAGCTTCCCGGCTGCCACATCCACTATCACTTTCTGTCATTCAAGCTGAATCAAACCCTTCCTTAGCAGGTGTTACATGCACCTGAGTGATGCTTCACACAAGCATACGGAGGCTAAGCAACATGCTACCAAGCAATCCCTGAGTCACTGGAGGTATCAAAGAGTAAATCAAAAATACCCGGAAACAAATGACCGTGAAAACACAGTTCAAAATCTACGGGACGCAGCAAAAGCAGCTCTAAGAGAGAAGCATAGAGAGACACAAGCCCACCTCAGCCAACAAGAGACATCTTAAATAAGTGTTAGCTTCTCAGTCATCTCCAGCTCTTCACAATTCCATGGACTATAGCTTGCCAGGCTCCTCTGCCCATGGAATTCTTCAGGCAAGTATGCTGGAGTGGGTTGCCATTCCCTCCTCCAGGAGATCTTCCCCACCCAGGGATTGAAGCCGGGTCTCTTGCATTGCAGGTGGATACTTTACTGTCTCAGCCACCAGGGAAACCTAAGGATGCCTAAAGGAAATGGAAGAAAAAGAATGAACTCCCCCCCCCTCAAGTTAGTAGAAAGAAAGCAATAATGACGATAAGAGGAGAAATAAAGGAAACAGAGACAGAAGAGAACCATGAAGTAAGAACTAGTTTTTTGAAGAAATAAATACAACTGATAAACCTTAGCCAGGCTCACAACAATAACAAAGAGGGCTCAGATAAATAAAATCAGAAATGAAAGAGAAGTTACAACAAACACTACAGAAATACAAAGGATCATGAGAGACTACTAAGAACAATTATACATCAAATAAAGTGGATTAGCTAGAAGAATGTACCTAGAAACATACACTTTTCTAAAATTAAATCAGAAGAAATAGAAAAAAATGAACAGACTCATTGTCAGGAGTGAAATGGAATCAGTAATTTTAGAAACTCCCAACAAACACCTTGATTTAAAAATGTGCAGCTGCTAAGTCACTTCAGTCGTGTCTGATTCTGTGCGACCCCAGAGGCGACAGCCCACCAGGCTCCCCCGTCCCTGGGATTCTCCAGGCAAGAACACTGGAGTGGGTTGCCATTTCCTTCTCCAATGCATGAAAGTGAAAAGTGAAAGTGAAGTCGCTCAGTCATGTCCGACTCTTAGCGACCCCACGGACAGCAGCCCACCAGGCTCCTCCACCCGTGGGATTTTCCAGGCAAGAGTACTGGAGTGGGGTGCAGGGGACATGAAAATACATTTTCCAGAGAAGACATACAGACAGCCAACAGATACATGAAAAGGTATTCATCAGAGAAATTCAAATCAAAACTGCCTATCAAAATGTCTATGGTTAAAAAGAACACAAGTAACAAATCTTGGTGAGAATGTGGAAAAAAGGAACCCTTATGTTCTGCTGATGAGATTGCAAATTGGTGCAGCTACAGTGGAAAACAGTATGGAGGGTCTTCAGATAATTAAATATAGAACTGCCATGTGATCCAGCCATCACATTTCTGGATGTTCACCTGAGATAAACAAAATACAGAAGCAACCTAAGTGTCCAGTGGTAGACAAATGGATAAAGAAGATGTGTACATATATACATATATATATATATATACATCATGGGATATTATTCAGCTATTTTTAAAAAGGAATTTTACCATTTGCTACAAGAATGACTGTTAAGTGAAATAAGTCACCCAGAGAAACACAAATACTGTGTTATTTCACTTATACGTGGAATCTAAAATAATAAAACAACAACAACAACAACAACAAAAAACAAATATAACACAACAAAACAGACTTATAGATACGGAGAATAGTCAGGTGGTTGCCAGAAAGGAGGGGTTGGGAAGCAAGAGAAGAGGTGAAGGGGATTAAGAGTACAAATCTTCAGTTATATAATGAATAACTCACTGTCATGTAAAGTAAAGCATTAGGAGTGTTGTCAATAATATTGTAATAACTGTATGAGAATAAATGGTTCCTGGGCTTATCATGGTGATCCTTCAATAATCTATCAAAATCATTATAACATGGCGAGTAACATAATATTATATGACAATTATATTTCAATTTTAAAAAGCATAAAAATGAATAAAAATAAAATATGCTTTAATTGTATGCTGTCTATAAGAAGTTCACTTCAAATATAATGATACAGGCAGGTTGAAAGTACAAGAAAGAGAGATTTAATACAAAAATATAAAGAAAGGAGGAATTGCTATATTAAGTGAAAAATGTATACTTCAGAGCAAAGAAAATTACCAGAAGCAGAGAGGGACATCATATAATGAAAAATGATTAATACACCAAAAAGACACAGCAGACCTAAAGGTTCCAAACAACAAAACTCCAAGATTTATGAGTCAAAACTAGCAAAACTGAAAGACAAAAAGACAAGCCCACAATTACAATAGGAAATTTCAACACTTTTCTTTCATTAATGGATAAAAAATTCTAAACAGAAAATGAGCAAGAAAAAGCTCAACAATACCTTCAACCAACAGAATCTAATCAACATTTATAGAATGCTTCACCCCAAAACAGCCAAATACACATTTTTTAAGTGCCCATTAAACAGACACCAAGATAGACCATATTCTGCTCCATAAAATAAATTTCAACAAGTTTAAAAGAATACAGACTACATCCTCTAATCTCAATGAAATCAAACTAGAAAGAAAGAAAAGGAATAGAGAGGAACTTTCTCAACAAAGAATATTTACAGAAATCCTATAGCTAACATTAAACTTGGTGATAAAATGTCTTTCTTCTTAGATCAGGAACAAGGCAAGAATATCTGCTCCCATCATTCATATTCAGCAAAGTGCTGGAATTTCTAACTGATGCAAAAAGAAAGATAAGAAAACCTCCAATACTTAGAAGTTAAACAGTGTACTTCTAAATAATCCATGGGCCAAATTCTCAAGAGTAATTTTTAAAAATGCATTGAACTGAATGAAAATTAAAATATAACATGTCTGTGTGACAGAGTTAGAGCAAGTTTGCAAAGTGAGAAGCAAATTTATGTCACCAAATACATGCATTGGAAAATAGTGAAAGCCTTACATTAGTAAGCTAAATTTCCATCTCAGGAACTATAAAAAGAAGAGCCAAATAAACCCAAGGCCAGCAGGATGAAGAAAAAATGTTAAGAGCAGAACTCAATGAAATTGACAACAGAAATACAGTAGAAAAAAATCAACACAACAAAGAGCTGGTTCTTTGAAATTCTAAAGTTGACAAGCCTCCAGCAAGACTGACTAAATAAAAAGGGAAACACGGGGACTTCCCTGGTGGTCCAGTGGCTCGGACTCCAGGCTCCCAATGCAGAGGGCCCAGGTTCCATCTCTAGTCAGGGAACTAAATCCCACATGTCACAACTAAGAAAGAATTCACAGGCCGCAACTAATGGTCCTGCATGCTGCAACTAAGACCCAGTGTGGCCAAATAAATAAATAAATAATTTTTTAAGAGAGAAACACAAGTAACCAGCATTAAAAATGAACTAATCTTCAGATATCAAAAGGGAATACTGAAAAAAATAACCTCCACACAGGTATATTTGACAAGTTAGATAAAGTGGACCAGTTTCTCAAAATATACAAATTCAATACCACAATTCACCCAATATGAAATACATTGTTCAAATAATCCTATTTAAGGAATTTGACATCATAACTTTAAAACACCCCCAAAAGAAATCTTCCAGCGCAAGTGGCTTCACTGGAAATTCTATTACACACTTAAAAAATAAGGAGTGATTCCATACAATCTTTTCCAGAAAGTTGAAGAGAAGGGAACACTTTCCCCAATTTACTTTATGAAGCTAGTTCTACTCATATATTAAAAGCAGGAAAAGACAGAACAAGAAGGAAAAGATAATCTTAAGTGTTGGTAAATGAAATTCAGCAATAAATAAAAAGAATTACACATCAGCAACAAGAGTAATTTATTTCAGGGAGCAAAAACTGGTTCAGTATTTAAGAACTGATCGATGTAACCCACTATATTAACAGGCTCAGAGAGACAAATCACATAACTATATTGATCAATGCAGGTTTGACAACAGCCAATATCCATTCTTGATTATTTTAAGAAAAACAAAAAAGAAAGAAAGAAAAAAAAGGAATAGAGAAGAACTTTCTCAACAAAGAATATTTACAGAAATCCTATAGCTAACATTAAACTTGGTGATAAAATGTTTTTCTTCTTAGATCAGGAACAAGGCAAGAATATCTGCTCCCATCATTCATATTCAGCAAAGTGCTGGAATTTCTAACTGATGCAAAAAGAAAATAAAGAAAAAGTAAAATATAAGCTTGTTTGGGTTTTTCCATAAGATGGTGTGGAAAAAACCCAAGTGAATTTTTTGGCCAACCCAGTACATACAAAACAGACAGATCTGATAGGAAGAAACATAACTGGCCCTATTTGTGGGTGACGTGATTGTCTATGTAGGAAGTTTCAAAGACTCTACCAAGAAACCCTAGAACTATTAAGTGAGTTTATCAATGTCACAGGATACAATACAAACATATAAAAATCAACTATATTTCTAATTATTAGAAATAAACACATGGACATTGAAACTAAAAGTAACTACTTAAAATTGTTCAAAAAATGAAATACTTAGGAGCAAGTCTAACAGAATATGTATAGAACTTTTATGTTGAAAACTGTTCAACACTAATGAAAGAAATTTTTCAAAATTTGAATGAATAAAGAGATATACTATATTCATGATTAGAAGTGTCAACATGCTAAAGATATCAGTTCTCCTCAAACTAAAATTCCTATCAATATCTTGGAAATATTTCTTTTGTAGATATATACATGATTATTGTAAAATTTCTATGAAAAAGGAAGCAAACTAGGATAGCTTAATACAGTTTTGAAAATGAAGAATAAAGTAGGTGGAAGGAATTTGAAGACTTATTCTATTCAAGTCTATAATCAAGGCTGTATGGCTCTGATAGAGGAATAGACACATAGATCAGTGGAACAGGATAAAGAACCCAGAAATAAACTCAACAAATGTGTCCCAGTGACTTCTGAACAAGATGTAAATACAACTATTTGGAGGAAGGATGATCTTTCTGACAAACAATGTCAGAACAATTGGACATCCATAGCCATAGATAGACAGGTAGGTAGGTAGATAGATACTGCATAAATAAGCAAATACATTTTTAAAAATAAAAAGAATTTTATCTTAAACTTCACACCTTAAACAAAAATTATTCAAAGTGGATACTTGATGTAAATATAGTTATAAAAAAGAAATGTGAGATCTTCAAGGTTTAGGGCGAGGCAAAGAATATTCACACTGAGTGCTCAGTCATGTCTGACTCTTTGCAACCCCAAGGACTGTAGCCCACCAGGCTCCTCTGCCCCTGGGGTTTTCCAGGAAAGAATACTGGAGTGGGTTGCCATTTCTATTTCCTTCTCCAGGGGATCTTCCAGACCCAGGGGTTGAACTCCCATCTCCCACATCTTCTATGTTGCTAGGCAGATTCTTTACCACTGAGCCACCAGAAGAATATTTAGATGACACCAAAAAAGTGTGAGCCATGAATGAAAAAATACATTGTACTTCATAAAAATTTAAAACACACATTTGGGGGAAACCTAGATAGAAATCATATCTAATCACTGAATCTTATAATCCCAACATTTAACTACTACTAGAGATGGGAATACCAGACCACCTGACTTGCCTCTTGAGAAATCTGTATGCAGGCCAAAAAGCAACAGTTAGAACTGGACCTGGAACAACAGACTGGTTCCAATAGGAAAAGGAGTACGTCAAGGCTGTATATTGTCACCCTGCTTATTTAACTTCTATGCAGAGTACATCATGAGAAACGCTGGACTGGAAGAAACACAAGCTGGAATCAAGATTGCCGGGAGAAACATCAATAACCTCAGATATGCAGATGACACCGCCCTTATGGCAAAAAGTGAAGAGGAGCTGAAAAGCCTCTTAATGAAAGTGAAAGAGGAGAGTGAAAAAGTTGGCTTAAAGCTCAACATTCAGAAAACGAAGATCATGGCATCTGGTCCCATCACTTCATGGGAAATAGATGGGGAAACAGTGGAAACAGTGTCAGACTTTATTGTTTTGGGCTACAAAATCACTGCTGATGGTGACTGCAGCCATGAAATTAAAAGATGCTTACTCCTTGGAAGAAAAGTTATGATCAACCTAGATAGCATATTCAAAAGCAGAGACATTACTTTGCCGACTAAGGTCCGTCTAGTCANGTGTCAGACTTTATTTTTGGGGGCTCCAAAATCACTGCAGATGGTGACTGCAGCCATGAAACTAAAAGACACTTACGCCTTGGAAGAAAAGTTATGACCAACCTAGATAGCATACTGAAAAGCAGAGACATTACTTTGCCAACAAAGGTCCATCTAGTCAAGGCTATGGTTTTTCCTGTGGTCATGTATGAATGTGAGAGTTGGACTGTGAAGAAGGCTGAGTGCTGAAGAATTGATGCTTTTGAACTGTGGTGTTGGAGAAGACTCTTGAGAGTCCCTTGGACTGCAAGGAGATCCAACCAGTCCATTCTGAAGGAGATCAGCCCTGGTATTTCTTTGGAAGGAATGATGCTAAAGCTGAAACTCCAGTACTTTGGCCACCTCTTGTGAAGAGTTGACTCATTGGAAAAGAATCTGATGCTGGGAGGGATTGAGGGGCAGGAGGAGAAGGTGACGACGGAGGATGAGATGGCTGGATCGCATCACTGATTCGATGGACGTGAGTCTGAGTGAACTCCAGGAGTTGGTGATGGACAGGGAGGTCTGGCATGCTGCAATTCATGGGGTTGCAAAGAGTCAGACACGACTGAGCAACTGAACTGAACTGAATTCAGGTATACCAGTTATTTTTATCCTTGACTGTATTTTTCTTCACATGGTCATTTCTTCTCATGACTGTATTTTTTCCACATACTACATGCAACTATGCTAAATATTATTATCATGACTATACTAAATATTATTTGCATTTAAATGTGTATTATTTGTTACCTATTTTACATAAAAAGACCTATAAAAATTAAATTTAAAGTAATCAGTGTGTTTTCGGTTAAAGTTCTTTGAGTTGGCTGCTGGTTGGGTGATTCGGGTTAAGTGACCTTATCCTGCTCCTGAGACTAATGGCACATGGAAAATGTTCCTCTTTTCTAGTGGTGATGGCAAGAAGCCAAAGAAGGAAAGTGGAAACATGCAACAATCCTTAAACATGAAAAGCAAGTGAAAACATGCTCAAAACTGCCTATGAGTCAAGGATTAGGAAAATCATCTTTGCCTCTTTAGTGAGAGGAATTGCAAATTAAGAGTGAATACAGAAAAAAGGAATCAGATTTGGGCTTTCCTTATACTATATTTCTGTCATTAATTCAAATTCTATTTTTTTCTGACCTTTACAGACTCATCATTAATAATACTATTTTCCTCTATATCACAGCTTTTCATTTAATCTTGCTTTTATCTTTTTTTTTGAGTCCTTATTTCCAGTTTGAAATACAACCATATCTTCAAATAATTTGCTTATTCCTTGCATTTTCTGGGGGTAGGTGGGTAGGAAAGGGGCTTTTACCTAATTCTGTGTGCAAGACTATAATCAAAATGATTTCTACTAGTATTCCTCCTATTTTCTTATGATCTATATCCAAATTCCAAAGGGAGAGTCTAAGTCTTTGCACTCACAAACTCAGAACTTATATCATGAAATAAGTGAACACTCATAGAAATACAGGCAAAATATGGCTATAACCATAATTATTCATGAATAGACTCATTTTGGTAAAAAATAGCAATACATTTATGATGTCTTATTAAAACTTCCCTGGTGGCTCAGCTGGTAAAGAATCCACCTGCAATCCAGAAGACCTGGATTCTACCCCCGGGTTGGGAAGATTCCCTGGAGAAGGGAACAGCTACCCTCTCCAGTATTCTGGCCTGGAGAATTCCATGGAGTATACAGTCCATGGGGTCACAAAGAGTCGGGCACAATTGAGCGACTTTCACTATCACTTTTTAAAATTTAAATGCAGTTTTATAATTCCTATTTTACACACTAGCAGAAAGAAATCAATTATAATCCTATGAGCTATATATAGAGGATATATTCTTATGTTTAAAATTTCTTTTACATATGTGTTTGTGTACATATACATATATGTGTGTGTGTGTACATAGAATCGCAGGCATAAGTAATATATTTGCTTACAGTTGGCTGGATTTTAACAGCGATGCAAAAAAAAAAAAAGATCAAATTCAAACTCTATGCAGGGGTCAGCAGCCACTTACCAATCTTAAATTTTGAATTTAGTGTTTTTAGTATGATTGTCACTTGTATACATATGTAAACAAAGTTGACTGCTGTTGTTAGATTGCAGAGTTTTAAAACCTTCTGATAGTTTATGTCTATTTGAATAGAATTCAGTATTAGTAACATGAAGGTGAAGGTGAAGTCGCTCAGTCGTGTCCGACTCTTTGTGACCCCGTGGACTGTAGCCCACCAGGCTCCTCCGTCCATGGGATTCTCCAGGCAAGAATACTGGAGTGGGTTGCCATTTCCTTCTCCAGGAAATCTTCCCGACTCAGGGATCGAACCCAGGTCTCCTGCATTGCAGGCAGACGCTTTAACCTCTGAGCCACCAGGGAAGTCATTAGTAACATAATAAAATATTTAATGAGACAGAAATTGCAAAGTTTTAACTTTTTCTAAATTATATAGTTTTTCCATATATATATTGACATTTTAGTCATTTACTTAAAAAATCATGCTGTAATAGAAAAATTCTAAATTTTATGGCCATGCCTATGCTCCTAAAGAACTGAGTCAGAAAATAAAGGGACTGGTATTTATCTTGTAGGTAGACACACACAAAAATGCTATACCAGAAATATTCACACCTATAACCAAAAAGAAATATGCACTTTGTTGGAAGTTCAGTATAAGTTTTCAATGTCACAGTGTATCATGTTGTCATGCCACTTAGAATTCTGTTTTACTTTTAGATCATCTCACAAAATAAAGAAAAATGTATTTTAAATCATTCACTCTTTACACTTATTCAGTTTCACTTATAATGAATAAATAAAATATATTTTAATATAATCATTATTATATATGTATGTTATATCTATATGCTTTATTTCCCCATAGAATCACCACAATGATCAGGTAGATTAGGTAGAATGCAATATACAATACATCTATTCATAACTATTTCAGTGCCCAGAGGTATTTATGGACTCGAGATATGAAGAATATGAAGTAAAATTCTTTTAGTTTCAATCTATTGAGTTCTTTGGGGAAATCAAATTAATTATTTATTATATTAATTTACTGTTAGCATTTACTGCAGTCCATGGAGTTGGGCACAACTTAGTGACTAAACAACAATTTACTCTTTATGCATAAACAATAGATGGACTGCCATGTTCCTAACTAAGGCTGAACCCTCTCCCTGAATCTAATTCCCTCATACATTCTTGAGGACACTGCTACTAATATATCGATTCTCCTGCTTCACAGCTACCAATTTTCTTTTTTATTATTCATACCATCATAGAAATAAACTGCTTCTTCCATCTTAAAAGAATCCCTGTTTTTATCCTAGCTTCTGTCCCATTTATCTCCTCTTTACAGAAATTTTTCTTCAAAGAGTAGAAGAGAATTGCTGGCTTAATGTTCTCCACTTCCACCAGCTTTTGTCCACAAACTCTACTGAAATATCTCTTTCCAAAGTCACTAGCAAATTTTGTGTTGGCAATTTCAATGATCAAATTGCAGTAAGCATACTTTATCTACTTAGGATTATTACATATAGTATAATACCCTATTTTTCTTGAAATGCTTATTTTACCTAAATTCTTAGACACCATTCTCAACCTTAAATTTGGGAGTNTCTACAAGCAATAAATGCTGGAGAGGGTGTGGAGAAAAGGGAACCCTCTTACACTGTTGGTGGGAATGCAAACTAGTACAACCACTATGGAGAACAGTGTGGAGATTCCTTAAAAAACTGGAAATAGAACTGCCTTATGACCCAGCAATCCCACTGCTGGGCATACACATGGAGGAAACCAGAACTGAAAGAGACACATGTACCCCAATGTTCATTGCAGCACCGTTTATAATAGCCAGGACATGGAAGCAACCTAGATGTCCATCAGCAGATGAATGGATAAGAAAGCTGTGGTACATATACACAATGGAGTATTACTCAGCCATTAAAAAGAATACATTTGAATCAGTTCTAATGAGGTGGATGAAACTGGAGCCTATTATACAGAGTGAAGTAAGCCAGAAAGAAAAACACCAATACAGTATACTGATGCATATATATGGAATTTAGAAAGACGATAATGATAACCCTGTATATGAGACAGTAAAAGAGACACAGATGTATAGAACAGTCTTTTGGACTCTGCAGGAGAGGGAGAGGGTGGGATGATTTGGGAGAATGGCATTGAAACATGTATAATATCATATAAGAAATGAATCACCAGTCCAGGTTTGATGTAGGATACAGGATGCTTGGGGCTGGTTCACTGGGATGACCCAGAGGGATGGTACGGGGAGGGAGGTGGGAGGGGGGTTCAGGATGGGGAACACTTGTACACCCATGGTAGATTCATGTTGATGTATGGCAAAACCAATACAATATTGTAAAGTAATTAGCTTCTAATTAAAATAAATAAATTTAAATTTTAAAAAATGGGGAGTACCAGATTTGTAAAGGAAATAATGTTTCTGAAATATTTTCTAATATATATTATCTTTTTCTTACTTGACAGAACTTATGTACAACCTTTCTAACACTAATTTTGTAAAAGCATGGTTTTAGCTTATAAGTATTTGCTGCTATTTTAATGAGGAATGGGCATTTCAGAAGTAAATATCCAAGTAAGACTTTAGAAGGTAAAGGTTTTGCCACTAAATTTAATTTTTATACTGTGCCAGAAGCAATGTTTCTATAAAGAACAAACTATGAGACCAATGCTATTGATGTCACATAAACAAAAAATTTTCTGCACTGAATTTTTGTTGTTTACCATGACTTTGATTTCTCACTACATGAAAAATGCATTCCAACTAAGTTTCAAGTATTTGCTGAATACAGAATATGGTTTCTGTTTGAAAAATAGGACCCAATTTGGATTTGAGGAATGAGTTTTGAAGAGTCAACTATTACTTATGCACCACCCTTATGGCAGAAAGTAAAGAGGAACTAAAAAGCCTCTTGATGAAAGTGAAAGAGGAGAGCGAAAAAGTTGGCTTAAAGATCAACATTCAGAAAATGAAGATCATGACATCTGGTCCCATCACTTCATGGGAAATAGATGGGGAAACAGTGGAAACAGTGTCAGACTTTGTTTTTTGGGACTCCAAATCACTGCAGATGGTGATTGCAGCCATGAAATTAAGACACTTACTCCTTGGAAGGAAAGTTATGACCAACCTAGATAGCATATTGAAAAGCAGAGACACTTTGCCAACAAAGGTCCGTCTAGTCAAGGCTATGGTTTTTCCAATGGTCATCTATGGATGTGAGAGTTGGACGGTGAAGAAAGCTGAGCTCTGAAGAACTGATGCTTTTGAACTTTTGTGTTGGAGAAGACTCTTGACAATCCCTTGGACTGCAAGGAGATCCAACCAGTCCATTCTGAAGATCAACCCTGGGATTTCTTTGGAAGGAATGATGCTGAAGCTGAAACTCCAGTACTTTGGCCAAACCATGCAAAGAGTTGACTCATTGGAAAAGACTCTGATGCTGGGACGGATTGAGGGCAGAAGGAGAAGGGGACGACAGAGGATGAGATGGCTGGATGGCATCACTGACTCGATGGACATGAGTCTGAGTGAACTCCGGGAGTTGGTGATGGACAGGGAGGCCTGGCGTGCTGCGATTCATGGGGCCGCAGAGTCAGACACAACTGAGTGACTGAACTGAACTGAATTGATATATATATTTGGTATTTGTTCCTGCAGCAGAGCCAGTCAACTTAATTACACTTTTGAATAATAATTGGCTTTTCTCCAGTATTGTTCATAAATTTCCCCTGCATTGTTGTTGTTCAGGAGCTCTGTTCTGTCTGAATCTTTGCTATCCCATGTACTGCAGCACAGCAGGCTTCCCTGTTCTTCACTATCTCCTAGAGTTTGTTCAGACTCATTTACATTGAACCAGTGATGCCATCCAACCGTCTCACCCTCTGTTGCCCACTACTCTGGCCTTCAATTTTTTTCCAGCATCAGGGTCTTTTCCAATGAATTGGCTCTTTATATCTGGTGACCAAAATATTGGCACTTCAGTTTCAGCATCAGTCTTTCCAAACTATATTCAGGGATGATTTCTTTTAAGATTGACTGGTTTGATATCTTTGCTGTCCAAAGGACTCTCAAGAGTCTTCTCCATCCGGCATCACAGTTTCAAAGCATTAATTCTTCAGTTTTCAGCCTTCTTTATGGTTCAATTCTCACATCTGTACATGACAACTGGAAAAATAATAGCTTTGACCATATGGATGCTTGTTGGCAAAGTTATGCATCTGCTTTTTAATACACTGTCTAGGTTTGTCATGTCTACTCTTCCAAGGAATAAGCATCTTTTAATTTCATAGCTGTAGTCACCATCTGCGATGATTCTGGAGCCCAAGAAAATAAATTCTCTCACTGTTTCCATTTTTTCCCCATCTATTTGCTATGAAGCATTGGGATAAGACACCATGAATTACTTTTTTGAATGTTGAGTCTTGGGCCAGCTTTTTCAGTCTCCTCTTTCAACTTCAGCAAGAGGCTCTTTAGTTCCTCCTTACTTTCTACCATTAAGATATGTTTGCATTTTTTAGGTTACTGATATTCTCTCAGCAATCATGGTTCCAGTTTGTGATTCATCCAGCCAGGTATTTCACAAGATGTAATCTGCATATGTATGGATGTGAAAGTTGGACTATAAAGAAAGCTGAGTGCTGAAGAATTAATGCTTTTGAACTGTGGTGTTGGAGAAGACTCTTGAGAGTTCCTTGCACAGCAAGGAGATCCAAACAGTCCATCCTAAAGGAAATCAGTCCTGAATATTCATTGGAAGGACCGATGATGAAACTCCAATGCTTTGGTCACCTGATGTGAAGAACTGATTCATTTGAAAAGAGCCTGATGCTGGGAAAGATTGAAGGCAGGAGGAGAATGGGACGACAGAGGATGAGATGGTTGGATGACATCACCGATGTAATGGACATGACTTTGAGTAAATTCCGGGAGTTGGTGATGGACAGGGAGTCCTGGCATGCTGCAGTCCATGGGGTCACAGAGTTGGACATGACTGAGTGACTGAACTGAACTGAACTCTGCATATAGGTTAACTAAGCAAGGTGACAATTTACAGCCTTGATGTATACTCCTTTCCCAATTTTGAACCAGTTCATTGTACCATGTCTTGTTCCAACTGTTGATTCTTGACATGTATACAGGTTTCTCAGGAGGCCAGTAAGGGAGTATGATATTCCCATCTCTTTAAGAATTTTCCAGTTTGTTGTGATCCATACAGTCAAAGACTTTAGCATAGTCAGTGAAGAAAAAGTAGATATTTTTCTGGAAATCTCTTGCTTTTTCTATGATCCAACAGATGTTGGCAACTTGATCTTTGTTTCCTCTGCCTTTCTAAGCCCAGCTTGTACATCTGGAAGTTTTCTTTTCAAGTACTATTGAAGCCTAGCTTGAACATTTCCTGCATTACCGTCTATTACCAGAATCAAAGGCATTTATTTACTTCCATGTTACACCCAGTCACCAGTCTCCCACTGATACCAAACCTTCAGTGCCCTCTAGGGGATGCTACGGCTCTATTGTCCCTTCTCCCCACCACATCTCGCCCCATTAGGATCTTCTATGTTCTTTAACACAGGACCTTTCTAAGTTATATTCTACTTTAGTTCAAATAATCTAATATATGTTAAGGTTTAAGGATTTAATTGTGCTTTCTGTACACCAATATTATACTAGGATTTCCTTGTTTCAAAACCCTGAATTTTGAATGGCATTAGCTTCTTCAGGCTCAGAAGGAGACAGAAGGAAAAAGAGAAGTATATCTAGCAGGGAAATCATTCTCTATTCAAATCATACACACACACACACACACACACATATATAACACAATATTTCTTTGCATAATACACAAGTACCACATAAATATACTCCGGTAAAAGTTTCAGTGACTGTCTATAATCTTATTTAACTTTTAAAAAAATGGGTGTATACATACACATATTTTCAGGCCTAGAACATATGTTCATTATATGACTTTCAGCAGAATCCATCATTTCCTTTTGCTGAACTGACTGGCATACTTAGTTTAGAAATATTAGTGTAGTATCTCACCCTCATTTCCAAAGTAGTCTGAAGAATATTTGTTATATAAAGCAGGCAAGATTTATGTCTGATTTTCCCTTGCAAATGCAGTATATTTTGATAAATTTAATAAATAGAGTATGACTCGTTCATGAAAATGAGATTTAAATATTAAATGTACAGATTATATCCCATTGCTAAAGTTCTTATAAGATTCCTCTTCTTACTCAGGTTGAAATCTCTTATTAGAATGTAGGCATTAAAATAAAAGATGCAAAAGGAAGGAGTTCTATAAGTATCATAAGACACTTCCTCAAAGCTGTTTGTGCTCAGACACTTAGGTCATTCCTAGTGGCTACTTTATAATTACCATATCCACGATTGTGAATTGACTCATTTCATATATATATGTATATGAATATATTGAATGGTTTGCCTTGGAAACAAACCGAGATCATTCTGTCATTTTTGAGATTGCATCCAAGTACTGCATTTTGGACTCTTTTGTTGATCATGATGGCTACTCCATTTCTTCTGAGGGATTCCTGCCCACAGTAGTAGATATGATGGTCATCTGAGTTAAATTCCCCCATTCCAGTCCATTTTAGTTCGCTGATTCCTAGAATGTCGGTGTTCACTCTTGCCATCCCCTGTTTGACCACTTGCAATTTGCCTTGATTCATGGACCTGACATTCCAGGTTCCTATGCAATATTGCTCTTCACAGCATTGGACCTTGCTTCTATCACCAGTCACATCCACAACTGGGTATTGTTTTTGCTTTGGCTCCATCCCTTCATTCTTTCTGGAGTTATTTCTCCACTGATCTCCAGACTGAACTGAACTGAACTGATATGCATATATGTTTAAGTATGTATTTATATACATTTATCAATATTTTCAGCTTACTATGGGATGCAATGGTAAAGATTCCTTCTGCCCACAGAGGAGATGCAAGAGTTGTGGGTTTCATCACCAGGTCAGGAAGATCCCCTGGATTAGAAAATGGCAACCCATTCCAATATTCTTGACTAGAAAATTTCATGGATAGAAGAGCCGGGAGGGGTCTAGTCCGTGGTATCACATAGAGTTGGACACAACTGCTCACACATGCACATGGACATGGACATGGATACACTAATAATATAGTATCTACAATATATATTAATATATCTGAGTGTATTATATGTGTATAAGTAATCATATAAATGTATGTATGTGTGTGTGTGTGTGTGTGTCTATAAAGAGAGAGCAGGTGGAATGAATCTTTTATATTGACCAAGGAACTACTGCTAGTTTAAACCTTTTAGGTTAAAGGAGTCAGCTATGATGGATAAGATGTAGTCAGTTTCTCATGAAAAAAAAATCTGAATTTGGAATTAATTGGAAGATGTTATTAGCCTTGATAGATCTATCTTCTGTTTATCAGTTACTTCTGTCCTCCATGTCTGTCCATAACGTGGATGAAAGNTAAACCTTTTAGGTTAGAGGAGTCAGCTATGATGGATAAGATGTAGTCAGTTTCTCATGAAAAAAAAATCTGAATTTGGAATTAATTGGAAGATGTTATTAGCCTTGATAGATCTATCTTCTGTTTATCAGTTACTTCTGTCCTCCATGTCTGTCCATAACGTGGATGAAAGTAGAGAACAAGATTCTAAAAAGGCAAATATATTTGTCAGCCATCCTCACACTTAACCAAATTACAATAATCAAAGGGACCATTCATCTGTTTACTATTAAAAATAATTTGAGAATAGATAATACATTACAACAAAGCATTAAAAGCTTAAAAGTTTAAAGGTATTTGACACTACTCCCAGAGAAAATGTCTTATGATTTGGGGATATCAACTACTCTGACTTATCAAGCTAAACTAATCAAAAAGAGTTTAGAAAGAAGGGAAATCTTTGTAATTAATAGTATATGAAAATATTGATCATTCTAAATAACAAACTTCAGAAAGTATATAAATTATCCTTATTTTTTAGCACAGTATAAACATTTTACAGCAAAAGAAAGAAAATATGCACTTTTAAATTCCCTCCTTTTATTTTTTCATTTACTTGGATCTTCAGAGTAAAGATAAAAATCAGACTATTGCTAGACTACATTCCATCTTATTAAAATGACACACTGTCTTACATTGTTTTATATTCATGCAGCAAGTGAATTTTTAATAGGTACAGAATCTGGTAAGATACAGCAGTGGGATAATTACATTACAGGGTTTTTATTAACAAGTTTCTGTATTTATTTGTAAACTGAAGAGTCTAAGCCAGTGGTTTTAAATTAAAGGGGTGATTTTGTCCCCAGGGGATCTAAAAAATGCTTGGAGACATTTGGTTGTCATGACTTCCTCTTAGTGGGTTGAGGCCAGGGATAGTGCTCACTATCCAACAATGCTCAGAACAACCTCACAATCAAAGAACTAATTGACATAAAAGTTCAATAGTGTTGAGATTGATAAATCATGGTCTAGGCAAATGTAAGCAGCAATTGCAACTGAATATACCACTCCTTGTTTAAAAAAAGGGGGAGCCAGCTTTTCTCCTTAAATCAAATATGGTGATTACGAAAAGAGTGATTTTAAACAACCTCACAATCAAAGAACTAATTGACATAAAAGTTCAATAGTGTTGAGATTGATAAATCATGGTCTAGGCAAATGTAAGCAGCAATTGCAACTGAATATACCACTCCTTGTTTAAAAAAAGGGGGAGCCAGCTTTTCTCCTTAAATCAAATATGGTGATTACGAAAAGAGTGATTTTAACAATGCATTTCCCTGTCCTGAGCTAATTTATGGATAATATTAAATTCACTTCAAAATTTATAATTGCTCTTTATAAAATGTATTGATACTTGATACTTGCTGTAACTAAATTTATTTAATACTCATTATTTAAATGAGAAATACTTATTTTGTGTTCCTGGAAAAATACTAATTTAAATAAATGATGAAACTGAGAGAATGTAAAATGTGTGGAATTGACAATATAGAGATCAAAAACTTACTAAATGCATTTCAGTTGAATATTGTAGACAATTCTAAACTGATATTAATAGAAAATAGAAGTGTTTGACCAAATATAGTATTTTGGTTTCAAATCTATGTAACTATCATTTCCTTAGACTAATGTTCTATCAACATTTAACTAATGGCTGACAAATGCTAAAATATTGTACTAACAAATGGGCATATGCAATGACACAAAATAAACATCATTAATAAAAAATATTCTTTCTTACACACAATTTCGAAGTCACTGAATAATCCCTTATAACAAAAGGTAGAGAAAATATTTGTCATATACTATACCTAAGTAATTAATTATAGCAATATTTATACTTTTCAAAACTTGACTTAGATTTAAGTGGCTGCAATCAGAAGCAGGTATACTTTCTCTTCAAGAAAATGTAAGGCAACATTTGCTAAATATGAATGATAATAACAAACTTCTGGTGAGCATAAAGATAAAAGCACTAACCATATCCACCCAAATAGATTTAATTATATAACTTTAATATTACTTAAAATTATTTTTAAATGCATTAAGTAGCTTTTGAAAAATAAACACTGTATATTTATATCTTTATTCAATTATAAAGTACATTCTACTAAATTAGTTCTTTTTATATATTAAGCTTTAGGAACCTAAACTTTAATATAAAGGAATACTTTTATTTTATTTTATTTTTTTAATTTTGAAATTTTAAATAAGACTTTTAAACATCTTAACTACTAGTATTCATGTTACTTGCTAATAAATAAATTATACTATCAAATATGAGATTTTCCTATATCTTAATAATATTCCATGTGTTTATTTATAAAAATAAAACAAAATTCTTCAGAATTTTGTGTGTTTGTGCTTGAATATATGCACATGTTCCTGTGTGTTGAATAGTCATCTGATGAACTGGATGTGTTTGTGTGTGTGCATGTATGTATGAGTGTAACAAGGAGTGTTTGTGTGTGGGTGTGAAAACAGCTTTGTGCTGGGTTCAATTTACTTGAGATGACCTTTTAGAGTATAATTTTCAATGTTGTTCATTGACACTTAAATGTATACTAAGAACCTATTTGATTAAATATCTTCATGACCTAATATAGAAAATAAAATCATTCCTCTTAGAGATCTTCATTTTTCTAGCATACCTTTCTTCTTTGTGGATGCATACATTCTTCATAGCTACAATTATGTAGGCTGGATTATTTTGAAGTTAATGCATAGAGACATTATGCCACCTGAATTTCTCAACTTTAGAGATCCCTGTCTCTCAGTTTCAGTGTCATGCTTCCAACCCTATTCACTTTTTTTTTTCTTATTGGAATAAAAGAAGGTATCTGAACCTTTCACTGAGTGAGAACAGCTTTACTTCATGAAACTGAAAGATGAAGGAAAAAAAGTAGTATTTTCTTGTCTTGTTTTCAGGTGTTGGTGATATTGGTGAAGTCGCTCAGTCGTGTCCGACTCTTTGCGACCCCATGGACTGTAACCTACTAGGCTTCTCCGTCTATGGGACTCTCCAGGCAAGAATACTGGAGTGGATTGCCATTTCCAGGTGTTAGATATAATTAATCTCAATTGATTTATTTCAAACTGATTTTTAAGTCTTTTGTATATGTTTAAACACATTCTACTGAAAATATATAGGGCAAGGGATGTTAATTTCATTTCAATCATTAGAATGGAAGATAAAATTATATGTTATTAGGAAACCCTGATTTTTAATAACATTTTATAGCTTTTTACTGAAATTGATATTTTAGGCTTAATAATATCTGTTTTTTTGAAGTTAAA